>JAJFDJ010000083.1:0-146778 GCA_028637755.1 Xylariaceae sp. X170
GTTCACATCATGTGGGTTGTCAGAGATAGAGGCAAACGCAGGCCAGGCAGCCATGCCAGAGGCTCGAAAATCACCTCTTCCAAAGGCACTCTCTTGAGTGGCATGTGTGTTTACTGTCTCGACGGATGTAGCTCGGTGGGTGAGCTGTAGCTCTCGTTTGAGTCGACGAATGGTTGCTTGCATCTCAAGGATGAGCTGGGAGTTGGAGACTGGGTCTGCCATCCCGTGAATGGAGCTCGTCGCGGAGCGTGGGGAGCTCTTTCTTGGTTAGTCTTCTTGATCTTCTTGGGTAGATTCCTCACTATCTGAGGAATGGGATAGGTCTTGATCTTCTTGAGTGTTGGGAACTCGTTTCTTAGCCGGCGCGGCGTCGGTGCTTGATGCAATTCGAGCACTTCTTCTTGGTGCAGGAGCTGCAGACGAGGAGCCTCCCAGGTCTGTCATGGAGCTCGGTTTCTTGGGTTTTCTTTCTTAGGTCTTGGGTCTTAGTCTTGGGTCTTGTTCTGAGGTCTTGGGTGGTTTATTTGTCGGACGCTAACCACAGCGAGAGAGGGAATCGGGAAACGTATTTAGCAGACGCTCGTCAGCGAGTCTGGGTGAGTTTAGAGTAGTGTTACGATCAGATAGCAGGTTCTGACACCTTGTATTGATACTATGAACAAAGACTGTAAACTTGGTAAGGAAGAGAGAAAGATAACTAAATTTACATGAGCAGGAATGCTTTTTATACCATTCGCCCTCAAGTTCTGTGGTGGAGAATGGCTTAGCTCCATGGTGGGCGATGAAAAGGTCTGTGCTTGGAGACCACATGATCCTAGCGTGAATCCGTGGATAAGCGAGCTCGTGGTGGGTGATGGCGAGCTCTGTTGTAGAGGCGAGCTGGTCATAGTTTCAGCCTTGTACAAGGGAGCTCCGTAGATGATGATGACAAGCTTCTATGTCACGTACTGACCAGGGGAGCTCATGGAGGAGTACTGAGGAGCTCTGTGATGACGGTTACTGCTTAGATCTTAGGCACAACCGTCACATCCACCTTAGATTTCTTCGAGGCATGGAGGGCGATTAAACAAGCATTGATGAACCAGATTGCAGACTTGGAGGGTAACTAGGCCCGGCAACCGATTCGTACACTTATCGATGTCAGCACTCCTATATACGATGAAGTACGAGGCTGGATATCGCACGAGGTATTGCGGAAAATTGACTTGCAACGACGTCGACTACTCACGGGAACACGAGATAGTTTGCCTACTTGTACTGGAGTGTTTACATGAACCCAAAGGCTACCTGACGCGCACCAGCTCGAGATAGCACTACAAACAAACCAGAAACTTCATCTTAGTTCCTTTCACTCCCCATGGAGATTGTTACGCGACCACAGACCTCGATTAATCCTAGAGCCGTACCAGCACATTTCTACAGCTAATTCAGCTCCACTGGTCGGCACAAGTAGCACGCACAGAAATCCTAGTCAGTTTGGGCTGGTGGAGGCCGCTAATCGCCCTAGAAAGCGCGCACCAGCTCCATGCACACGCTGTTACGAAACAGGACATACTAGAGCATCACGGAAGTGCCATTTGCGTCATCAGGACGTATTAATAGCTCCAGATATCAATCTGGCAGTTTCTGGCTCTCAGAATGTCGTATCAGAAAATGAGACAGACCTGAGAAGCAGACAGAACTCAGCAATATCTCAGACAAATGAAACTCATACTGACGATGTACTGGAGCAGTCCGCCACATCAAGGGAGTCTCGTACACATGAATGTGTACTCATTTCAATACATTCCACACCTGCAGCATCTGGGCAGATAGCAGCTTCACCGACGTTATCTGAACTACTACGCTCTCCACCGATGCCTCAGCTCTCTCCAATTACTCTCGAGAGGTCATCATCCCTACCCGTCTCCTTCGATTCTCTCCCATACGGTCACCACTCCAAATTCATTGTGGATATATTGAGGAACGAACGAAGTGGAACGAATTACAGCCGATTGAGATGAGAAACAATCAAGCGTACCGTGAAGCGGCTGGTTTAACAGCTCAGTACGATGGGAACAGCTTAAAATGGCGTGTAGACATACTACAGATGGGGAAACGGTGCACATGGCCGCCTCATCAAAGTCGTCCTTGGACAGACGAGAAACAGATCTCCTATCTTGACTGGGATAAGGCTGAAACGGAGCGGTGAGAAGCAGAGCTTGAAGTCAACCCGCTAAATCCAGCTCGTCGAGGTATGCGTGCGCTCTGGCGGCGCGTGGAGGAGGACGGCAGAGAACAAGAGCTATATTATGCTTAGAATTCGTAGGTGGTATTGAGATTATTATACATTTGTCGACGTTTGCACATACGTAATAGCACCAATATATATAACTACTTCGTATGCATGTTCGTTGAATTTTCTGTGCGAAACTAACGTCGTTTCAGCCTCTAGATGCTGTCAAGCACTACTCGTACGCTGAACTTATTCGCACTCCATACACACATTAGGTTGCTAATCCGCTGCCTGAATTGGCATGTAGGCAACGTGGTTTTCCCGTAGGTCTGGTACAGGTTATCCGTACGTACTTACCTCGTAAGGTATTCCGATTACATAATTCCCACGGGTACCCGTGGCTGTATTGGGCGCCTATACTTGGTTCATTATTATGTAAGTGATTATCAACAAGAACCCCCAAACTTTTTTTTTGGTTGAAACTCCAAAATATACCATGTTTTGCTATACTCGTATTGTTAACTTGTTAGTTAAAAGTCCACAACATGGCAAACCAGCCGTACAGTTAGTTTCTTGGTTGAAAGTCCAGAATACAGTAATACCAGCCGTACGGTTGATCTGTTAGTTAAACGTCCAAAAGACGGCAAAACGAGCCGTTCGGTTGATTTGTTAGTTGAAAGCCCAGAAGACGGCAAATCGAGCCGTGCGGATCATTTGTTAATTAAAAGTCCACAACACGGCAAAACCAGCCGTACAGTTAGTTTCCTGGTTGAAAGTCTAGAATATAGTAAAACCAGCCG
Source organism: Xylariaceae sp. X170 (assembly GCA_028637755.1). Lineage (NCBI taxonomy): Eukaryota > Fungi > Ascomycota > Sordariomycetes > Xylariales > Xylariaceae > Xylariaceae sp. X170. The sequence continues at coordinate 3,016 of JAJFDJ010000083.1, forward strand.
TACGGTTGATTTGTTAGTTAACCGTCCAGAACACGGCAAAACCAGCCGTACAGTTCCCTACCCATCACACATCGTAAATTCAAAACAAACAACAAACAAACAACAAACAAACACACAAACAAACAAAAGATAAACATCCTTGCCTACTACCACAGCAACAATGTGTAACCCCCGATTACGAGTACGCGACACTGACCCGACGCGTGTGCTCGTAGTCGACCCTACTTCTCTTTCCTCCAACACCTCCCATCCATCCAGCTCTTCTTTCTCTAACAAATTTACGCGTCCCAGTCCCGTCATCTCCATTAATTACTCTGACATACCTAAATATCCATTTCGTCCCTTTAATCCCCATCATCACATCCCGTTCAGACATCCTATTATTCTCATCTTCCACCTCGACCACGGCACGGCTATGTCAACATGTCCGGACCAACAAAGCCCTCGTCCAAGTTCATGGAACATTTTAAGATTTTCCCGCACATTTATTTCCTCCATGTGGGGTGACCCTGATTTATCAATGAACGACACTATTGATCGGCTTAACCAAGAAGGTAAGACCCCAGATATCTCTCAATGACCTGAATCTACTTCATTATTGACTATTATTGCATAGCCTTGCGTGTCGTCGCCCATCTAGTCCTTCCTAATCTCTCCGACGTCCTTTCTCAGGCTTCCCTACTATTAGCCAATATCCACACCGATGACGCCGTCCTCGAGCGCATCAGACCTCTCATCAAGGCAGCGCTTGCAGATGACCCCGACGATACCATGATAGCGGAACTCGTGTCTCAAGCTGCCTCCTATATCACCACTCCAACCCGTCAGACGACGGGCGCTTCTCTCGATTCCATCCCAGTCACACATTCCTCCGCATCACAAACATACGACGAGACTCGCGAACTTCTCGAGGCTAGGTTCTTTAATGAGATCAAGGACTGCACGTATCGGACCACAAAGGGATTCTTCGAGAAATACTTCGAAGGAAGGCCCTGGTCGGGTGATGCTCAGCGCATTTATGAAGCGATTAAGACGAAAGAATATTCCAGCGGGCAATGGGTTGGGCTGCGTGGATCACCGAACAAGAAGCAGGTATTAAACTGGATATTCCATCTCCAAGACTCGAGTCGTCTCTCAGAAGCAAACCGTCGTTACCATACGATAAACCGCACCGTTGAGCTTGGTGAAGGTGAGGCGAACCGACAGATTGATATCCTTGTCAAGCGAATGAGTGCCTATCCAATATTCTATCATACCACGCATGACTGGACCGGTATCGAGGTCATCGGCCAGCTAAAGACAACATCCTGTGCCGGGGTTAGGGGCCCGCTAACACAGCTCACCCGGTATGCCCGAAACGTGTTCATCGCTCAACCAACACGTCGTTTTCTTCATGCATTCACGATCTGTGGATCGAAGATGGAAGCCTGGGTATATCATCGCTCGGCCGTCTTCAGCGCAGGGGCATTTGATATCCATCAAGAACCAGAGCGATTCATTCGGGTACTCTCAGGGTATCTTTTGATGGACGAGGACGAACTTGGCCTGGATACATTCATACGACGAGATGGGGACTCCTTCTTGATTGATATCGACCGGGTAGGGCATGAGGATACGCAGACGCCACAGAGACTACAACTACAGCTAGACCTGAAAAAGGCTCTCGCCAGGCGGCCATCGATCATGTCCCGCGGAACAACCTGCTATAGCGCGAAGGCTATAGACGCCAGCGACAACACAGACTACGTTGCTAAGTTTTCCTGGCCTCCGAAGACGCGAAGGCCCGAGGCGGATCTCCTTCGTCTAGCAAATGAGAGAGGGGTCCAAGGCATCGCCAGACTTGCTGGCTATTGCGATATTACCAGCATCGGCGAGATGCAAGCCGGCATGAGATTCGCGAAGCGTTATCATTTTGAGGCTGGAGACGAGAGCCCATCAGCTCTTACTAGTTATTTCCACCCGATGAAGCGCAAATGGGTTCAAACTAGTGCGCCGTCCAAGCGACAAAAGAATGGCCATCAGCCCTCAGCCATACTGCGTGAGGACACGCTCCCTGAGATGGAAGACACCAGGAACACTAACAAGACCAGTTCACTCGCTTCTGATAATGGATTCGACGACCGTGTATTCCGCTGCCTCGTAACCTCGCCTGCTGGCCGACCGATCCACACGTATGAATCGCCTCTAGGGTTACTAGAAGCCCTGCGAGACGCCATCAAGGCCCACGAATCCCTGTATAACAGAGGAAAGATCCTTCACCGCGATATCTCTGAGAATAATATCATCATCACCGATCGTAATAAGACCGGCGGCTTTTCAGGGATATTAATCGACTTAGACCACGCAGAGGAGGTCAACAGCAAGCAAAGCGGTGCATGCTGCCGCACGGGCACGATGGAATTCATGGCTATTGAGGTTTTGCTTGGAGATATTAAGCATACCTATCGGCATGACCTTGAGTCGTTCTTCTACGTCTTGCTTTGGCTGTGTATCCGTCACGGTTGGGAGGCTGTGGAGATGGACGATCCTAGGAATCCAAGTCTCCTCACATCTTGGTCCACCGGCACCTTCCACACTATGGCAACTCATAAGTGCGCTCATATGGCTGTCACGCATGTCTTTGACCGTCTCTTGGGTGAATTCCCGGAGGAGTTCAACTCGATCAAGCCTCTCTGTAGGGATCTACGCTTGATTTTATTCGCGAGTCGGGATGGGGAAGGGTTTAACTTTTTCGGGACTCCGGATGGGCACCCTGATTTGCTGTATAAGCCAATTATCGAGGCCTTTGATAAGGCCATTAATGATATGAGGGCATCCGGGGCAGGCCAAGGAAGTCCCGCAGATGAGTCTTCGCCGTCCGAAGAGTCAGCGAGAAGCGGTAGTTCTCCGGCCCAGCCACGGACTATCTCAACAAGAAGGGCGTCTGGCAAGAGGAGCCTTTCAGCTAGCCAGAGTGCCGCCGTCAGAAGTTCGTTGCCTGGCACGCCCGGTCATGCTGGATCTCGCCGTGAGCTGGTCCCGTCTTCGAAGCATGGGGCAGTGGCGACGTTCTCGACCGTCGTGGACGGATCCTGTCGGAGTAGCGAGGGCCGCGGAGGTCCAGATAGCCACGTAGGCACTCCGGATGCCGACGCAAAGGAGTGAGCGAGTGATTGTTGCTTGATATCAAAGTGAGTGAGTATTCGATCATTCTCAAATCGCTGAGATCGATGAAAGAAGGATGTACAAGTAGAAGAAATGGTTATTCTGGTAGGTACGGTAGAAGAAGGGAACGACTTGCCTGTACTTGTCGGGGTTCGAGGAGGTACCTAAATGACCGACTGGCCCCGTTGGCTGCTTCCTTTTCTCGTCCGGCTGCTCCTTCTGCTGACGATACGAAGCTGGACCGCAGACAGTAGGCATAAAAAGCCCCTCGTCCGATTCTCAGTTCCGTGATTCTTCTTCTTCTTCTCTTCCTCTTCTCGTCATCAATCAATGAACAGCACACACAGCCCTCGAAGCACCGCACAAAGACGAAACTGCTCACTGCACCCCCTGACGCAGACGTCGACGACGAGGAAGTAATCGAATCAGGCGGGCATGCCTCATCATCACGCCATTCCATGGTAGATAGTCCATTAGGTAGGTAGGTAATGCGAGGCAACCCCACAATACGACTCTGCATGAAACGGGCCGCATCTTGTTTTATTTCTCAACCGCGACTCATGATCACAGGCGCCCTGTTCCCATCTACCTAGTGAGTCGACTATTCGTTCGCGCTCGTCAACCGAGGGAATCATGCTACGACGTCGTGTGATTCCAACTGTCCATTCGGTTCTGACAGGAGTACTCCCTCATAGCCGGGAACCAATACCGGGCTTCACTCCGCAACGACAGTGACAACGTGATGCCTCGTGAAGCCATCAACTAGAATAGCCGTTGAACAGCCGCGATGCATGTCACCACGAGTTCAGGGCCTGGGGGCAATGCGATGCGACTATTGAACTGCGGCATGCTGGCATGGTAGATGGATTATGTAGGTAGGTCGATAAGTCGTAGGCAGCAGATACCTGCCTAGATATTGTAATAGCGACCAAAAGGTCCTCGCAAACGACGTCGCAAGCCTACGATACGTACATACATACGTCTGCAGAGTGACTGGTCGACGGACGAGAGTCAAACCAACAAACGCACCATATGAGTGGTAGTAGTTGACCCGCATGGGAACAACTGACTCCGAGGAAAGAAAATGGTGCTCTGCAACGTCACAAAGGAGATACCACCGACCCAAGAAAATAATGCTAAAAGAAAAGCCCACAAAGAGAACCCGCATACCTAACAATCTGAATGATGCTTCTAGGTATCTACTCCGTCCCATCCCATCCCGGACTCAGCCCGGCACTGGCACTGGGAGAAGTAAGTACAGCAGTAATGCAGCCGGGATACCAAAGAATGTTCCCTAATTCCATCCATTCCCAAAAACGGACGAACTTACAACTCTCCCGCTCAACATAGACATACGCATAAAAGCGGAATGTAGGTAGGTGGCGAGACCAAGTAGACTCCGTAGCGCAACACACCGTAGAAAGAACTCAACGAGTAGAAAGAATCGACGCAGTCAAACACAACAAGCTGAACTTTTAATAAACCTCCTGTCGGAACATCTATATGCACTGACATTATCATTAGTCATACAATATTTGGGTATCTACATGGACAGACAGCAAAAAGCAGCATACTCAGTGGCATTTCATACATCGGTACGGACTCCGGTGACCTTCATGAATTCCTCCACCTTTCTTTCTTACGCCGCCGCCTCCACCGCCACCGGAGCTGCCTCCTCGGCCTTAGCCGCCTCCGCCGCCGCGAGCTTCTCCTTCTCCACCTTCAACTCGGCGTCCAGGGCCTTCTTTTCGCTCTCGAGCCGCTCGATGATGGCCTGGAGCTCAGACTTCTCATCCGCAACCTTCTTGACGTCCGACTCGAGCTCGGCGACCTTGGTCTCGAGGTCCGCCTTGTGCTGTTTCCAGGGGTTAGCTTAGCTCATCTCATTCGAATCGGAAAGAAACCGGAACGATGACTGCCGGCCGGTATACGGGATGACTCACGCTTTCTACTGTCTTCAAACTCTCCTCGGCAGCTGAGGCCTTCTGCTGAGCGGCCTCAAGCACCTCAGTCTGCTCCTTGAACTGAGTCTCTGCCTTGCTGCCCTCCTCGGCGGCAGACCGGAGCTTCTCCTGAAGCTCGGTAATCTCCTTGGCAGCGTTCTCCTTCTCCTCGTTGAGCTTAGCCACTTGCTCAGTGAACTCGGCAATCTTAGCCTCGCGTTGCGCCTGGGCGGCTTCCAACTCAGAGTTCAATGTGGCGTGCTTCTCTTGCCATTCTGAGGACTCCTTCTTGCTGCTCTCCAACTCCGTCTTCAAGGCACCGTGCTTCTCTCTCCATGCCGCGGAGACCTTTCTTGTGATGTCGAGCTCGGTAGCCGTGGATGTGTTCTTCTCCTGCAACTCGGCGGCCTCCTTACGAACAGCCTCCAGATCCCGGACGGCCGTGTTGTACTTCTCCTCCGAGCCCTGGTGCTTCTCCTGCCACTCCGACGTCTCCTTCTTGGCCGCGTCCAACTGCGTGCTCAATGCGCCGTGCTTCTCCAGCCACTCAGATGAGTCCTTCTTCGCCTTCTCCAAAAGGTGGTTCAGGACGCCATGCTTGTCGCGCCATGACGACGAGTCCTCGGTCGAGGCCTTGAGTTCAGCGGTCAAGGCACTGTGCTTCTCTTGCCACTCGGAGGCATCCTTGCGAGCAGCCTCGAGGTCCGTGGCAAGGCTGTTGTACTTGTCCTCTGAGCCCTGGTGCTTCTCCTGCCATTCCGATGACTCCTTCCGGGCTGAGTCAAGTTCGATGCTCAGAGCACCGTGCTTCTCTTGCCACTCGGAGGCCGTCGCCTTGGCACTCTCGGACTCGCTAACAAGGGTCTCGTAGGTCGTCTGCAGAGTCTGGTGCTTCTCCTGCCACTCGGAGGCCGTCGCCTTGGCACTTTCGGACTCGCTGACGAGGCTCTCGTAAGTGGCCTGCAAAGCCTGGTGCTTCTCCTGCCATTCCGAGGCCTCCTTTCGGGCAGCCTCCAGATCGCTGGCAATGGCACTCAACTTCTCCTCAGAAGCCTTGAGCATGTCCAGTCTCTCAGCGCTCTCCTTCTTGACACCATCAAAGTCGCCAACGAGGCTGTCGTAGGTGCTTTGCAAAGCCTGGTGCTTCTCCTGCCACTCGGAGAGGTTCTTCTTGACAGAGTCGCACTCGGCAACAATGCTGTCGTAAGATGCCTGCAGTGTGTTGTGCTTCTGCTCCCACTCGGCGACCTGCGTCTTCGTTGCTTCCGACTCGGCCTGGAGAGTCTCGTACGTCGCCTGCAAGGCGAGGTGCTTCTCGTGCCAAGCAGATGCCTCCTTCGTCGTGGCATCAGACTGGCCGATGAGGGTGTCGTATGTGGCCTGCAGAGCTTGGTGCTTGCCCTTCAACTCGGTGAATTCCTTGTTCGCAACGTCAGACTCGGAGACGAGGTTGTTGTAGGTCGACTGCAGGGTCTGGTGCTTCTCTTGCCATTCGCCGGCTTCGGTTCGGAGGGCCTCAGACTGGGCGAACAGAGCATCGTAGGTAGCCTGGAGGGCGGCCTTCTGCTCTTGGTGTTGGACAGCCTCGGCCTTGGAGGCTTCGGATTCGCTGACGAGGCTATCGTGGGCGGACTGCAGGGCTTGGAACTTCTCCTCCCACTCAGCGGCGCGGGCGTTGGCGGCGGAGAGCTCGGCAGTCAGGTTCTCGCGGGCCTGTTCCAGTTCTGCTCGCTTCTGCTCGACCTCGGCCAAGCTGGCCTTGGCAGCAGCGAGTTGCTGCTCCGACTCATGGCCTAGGGTCTCCTTGGACTGTTCTAGCTTGTGTTGTTCGCTCTGCGACTTGGCCAGAGCCTCGTTCTGCTCCTCAAGAGCCTGCTTGACGGAGGTCAGCTCATTAGCAATACGAGTCTCCTCGACGCGCAGGGCGTCGCGAGCGGCGGCGGTCTCGGCAAGCTCCTTCTTGACAGTCGTCAACTCATCCTCGAGCGAGCGACTCTTCTCGCTGGAACCGTCCAAGTCCTGCTTGGCGGCGGAGAGGGCCTGTGAGAGAGATTCCTTGGATTCGGTCAAGACCTGGAGCTGTTCCTCCAAGTCCTTCAGCTGCTGCTTGGTGGCGTTTTCTAACTCGAGGGCATGGGCAGCAGCTTTCCGCTCGCGTTCCTGCGTGTCGGCCTCATGTTCCTCCTGCTGCTGGGTCCTCTCACGTTCGAGGTCAGCGATCTTCTTCCGTAATAAGTCGGCCTCCTCCTGGAGCTCGGCAAGGCGCTGCTCCTGCTCGGCGACCTTCCTTTCCACTTGGTCCTTGGCGAGCGGGTCAACACCTGAGAGAGTGGAGAGAATGTTGCCCATATTTGCTCCGATTGTGGGTCAAGCAGGTAGAGAAAAGTGAGTGCAGGTGATCCGTATGGAGGGAGGGGAAGATCGGAGATATGGTTGATGTTCTGGGATGAGAAGAGAGGGAGGTATCCGCAGAGAGAGAGTGGGTTGAATCTGCCGGAGTGTCGATAGAACGTCTGAAAGACCTCAGCAGAAAACAATCTTGGCGAGTTGAGCAATAACTGAACGAACAGTGCTCGGTCGCGGAGAAAAAAAAAACAAGTGCACTCTTGTGTCTTCCGTTCGGTACACGCGATGTGCAGTGTACTGTCTTGGATACTGTCTCGAAGAGAAGAGGCCTGAGCTTGTGTGGTATAAAAACGGGAGGCTGGATAGCGGAAGGGAAGGATTGAGAGGAGGGGGAGGGGAGAGTCAGTTGGATAAAGAAAAGAGAGAAAAATCTGTGAGTTTGGCGGTCAGGATCGAATCAGACGAGTTCTGCCAGGCGCTGCTGGGGGCCACCCTCTGGTTGGTGGGCTGGTTGACCTGGTGATTTTCGGTGATATTGCATAGGCACGTAGGTAGTAATCCGTTCTTGCCCTAACAATCGCAATCCGTATCCTTCCTACCTATTTTTCGCTCTTCGCGCTTTCTCTCTCCAGTTTATTGACTCTTTCGGTTGATTCTTTTTTTATTTTTGGGAGCGCTTTTTAGGCGATGCTACCTCCTAGGAAAGACATGTAAGGTACTCGCATGTAGTGCTGTGCATCACCTGCACCGCAGTGGAATTTCAGGTACATATAGGCACCCACAGGCACCCTCCTGGCTTGTATTCAGGTACGGTTTCCCGTCGGGGACTGCTGCTGACACATCGGGGCCATTTACGAGCGGTGCAAATTATTCAATTAGCGCTCAGCTGAGCAGTCGGCAATGACACGTTAGGTAATCAACCTGTAATTTCATGAATCGCTGGAGCATCATAGTGGCGCTTATTATGATACGTTACAAACGATAAATTCCATACAAGCAGGAGCTGCTGCTGCTATTTCATACAGGTACGGGCTGAATTACCTCATTTCACGAACGGGCGCAGAGTCTCTCTCTCATTCTGTTCTTCTGCCCATGGAAGCCTCCACGGCACCGTACCGCACCTGCCTTCGTCAACCACTGCACCCGCTCATACGCCAGACGCACTGCAAGAACGCTAGCCGGATGGGGTCTAGGTTCATGCCGCTTAGCGCAGGATGCTTAATCGAACACGCCATGCCACTGTGTAAAATGGTACTTCCTCACTACGTGATACTACATAGATTACTGTACGAGGTCGTCAACTGATTAGCATCCTTCGCGCTACAAACCCGTATCACGAGTGCTATGAGTCAGCTTGCTCGGCCAACTGCAACGGCGCAGATAACCGAGCTGTGGGTGTCCCAAAGTATTCATTTCGTACACGGGCGTACCTTTAAGCCAGTGTGTGTTGGCATTTTCTGTGGAGAACCATCTTCTGCACGTGATTTCTATGCATTATTTACATCTGGGCATGCACACACCCGTTATCCGTACGGGAGCAAAGAACGGAATGAACATAGAAATCAAATGTGCGGAAAGGGGTTCCAATATCAAGATATCTAATTGCTTTACTCCATTTATATCAACCCGTAGTACGGTCGTGAAGTCGGCTGTGAAATTCCTCATTTCGTCGTGACACAGGTTTCTTCTTCCGTTGTGAGCCCGTCTCTCATCCAAACGTCGGGTCCCCTTCCCGGGTATTGCATACGGGATACGGGAATTTTCTTTCCCTGGCAGCCGCCACCGCGGGGCAGCAGAACTCTCACAAGGATGGATCCCTGTCAGACCCTTGAATCTGGGCCGTCGCGTTATCTAGATCCAGCTAATCCGGACTAGTGAGGACTAGCGCATGTGCACTGTGGTCGGGGGACAGTACGGATAGCAGCGTCGTACGCACGGTATTTTCCTCTGCGACTCTACCCCGCTTTTACCCCTCCATGGTCACACAAATAATTATCACGAAAACACCTCGCAGATCATGGGGTTTTCGGCGTTGAAACCTCGTCAAAACAACCCGCCCCCAAAGCCAATTGCAGATGTTCGTTTGCCGGGTCCAATAGAACCTGAGCACTGCTTCGTGCTGAGGGTGTCGGGACGATTGCCTATCGTGAAGCACATACCCACAGGCAAGGGTTCGCTGCTAAAAAAAGAGCCGCAAGATGCGTGCTTCCGAGGTATAAAAGCGCAGTTATACGTAGGGCTTGAGCTGGGTTGAACTCCTAACAGCTCGACTAACGAATTTCGCTAGGAGACGGAGCTCAAGACACCGGACGATCCGGCGGGATTACATAATTACCGATGAACAGCTGAAAATGGAATCAAAATGAACAAAAAAGAGTCGAAGAGATGGAATCGTTTCGCATCCGAGATGTCTTGTTGGTGGCGACCTCCATACCAATCCCGGCTACTACGTAATAGGTGGGTCGTGCGAATAATATTTCGCACTGTGCCGCTCCCTTCCGCCGTCATGAGCCGTTGCCGCGCGCGATGCCTCCCGTCTCGTTCATTAACCGTAATCTTGGCAACATCATCGAGCTTGGGCCTGTACGGAGTACTTTCGTGCAACAAATAAATACCCGGCCGATAAGGAGAAATACACAAAGTCCCGGCCATCAGATCATCTTCTGATTGACTCCTGAGTTTTCATTGATATCAGACAGGAAGAAGTCCGTCTTCTGACCCGTGCGCCAACGAGACAGATCTCCAATAAATACCACGGAATATGACTGCACACTCGATGCTGTTAATCTCGGTGATCCCAGCATGAATCTGGCTGAACACACGAAATCCGGATTACAGACTGGAATATGATGGAATAGAAATACCAACCCAGCTCCTGGCCCTTTTTCTGTGGTGTATTTGTTCTCATTCAGCGCCGGCAATACGAACCGACCTCTGCGCATGTGCTCGCGCTATGACTCGCCTCATTCATTAATCTATTCTATTCCGTACTTACGCCAGCAGCTGTCGCATGTCGATATTTATAGGAGAACTGGTACCGAAGGTGATACGTAGTCAATGTTCCAGTCTTAGACATGTCCTAGCTGCTGATTGATATTCATCGTCATCAGCCAGCAGCTTGCTCGACGCCAGCAAAAGCCAACAAAGACTTTCTTAGCTGGACTGAGACGCACCAGCATGGCCATATATGCCCCCATCCAGGATCACTGCCTCATTATCGTCTAAATCGTCCTGAACGCGACGCCATTTTACGGCATTCGCCTTACGACCCTCCAGCTCCACCCCCTTCCCCTTAGCATCAAATACAGGCTTGATCAACCCTCCAAGTAGAGGGTTGTGGCTAAATGCGCCGCCACCGCCCGGACGGTTCGCGCTCGTCTCCTTCAGCGCGTTATCACTATCATTGCGACTCATCGTCGTCGTTTCGTATTCGTCAGGGCTCGGAGGTCGCTCGACAGCCACCATTTTACGCACGGCCTTGCCCTTGACAATGTCGATACTCACTACCTCCCGTCTCTTCTCGTACTCAGGGCGAGCATTCCACTCCATCTCTCTGAGTACCTTTTGTTGCCGCCTGAGTTCGCGCGCGCGTTCCTCAGGGCTCGCCCACTGCAAACATCAGAGTCAACACTACTACCAAAGTAAAGCAGATAATGGGTGTGAATTGAGAAATGAACTCACAATGTTTCCACCGGTTCCATTCAGAGCTGCGCTGACATCAAAATCGGTAGCTTCATCGCGAACCGTTGTTCGGCGCGCATTCTGCGCCTGGAAACCCAGCAGCCGGTCGCGATGTTCCAATGCCTTCAGCTCCGCCTCGCTAGGCCCTTCACTGGGCTTTGTGAAAGGTGCTGGTTTTTTCGACACCTCGGCCTTTTTATGGGCCTGACGGTCGACTTTGAGACACAAAAAGAGTCAGTGAAATCATTATCGCCGAAGAATAGAAGAACGGAAGAACAACTCCAAATAGAAATACTCACGGGCCATCTTCTCCCTGCCGCGCTCATCCCGCAGCTCTCGAATGATAGACTGAACATCCGATGAACTCAGAATCGGGGTGCCGCAGAACGTGCAAGGACCGAGGCCTTCCTTTAGACATACGACCTTGCCGCAATTGAGACAATTCGGCGCCGCCGACTGGAGAGGATGCCGGGCTGCTACACAGTTACACCGTCTGGTGGCAGTGTCCGGAGCCTGAGCGGGATTGGTGGTCATCTCGAGAGATCGAATAGCATCTTCGAGGTCGGCGAGTGCCGTTGAGGCACCATGCATGGCAGTGCCGCCCGAGATAACCACCTTAGTCTTCGTAGCAGGAGTAGAGGACCGTGGAGTAGAGGACCCCGAATCAGCTTTCGGTTTGGTTTTTGGTGGCGGCAAATCAGATATAAGCCGTCCCTGGCCAGACGGAGCAGACCTCGGAGCAGGTGAAGTCGTCGCCGACCTCTGTTGTAGAGTCGTCTTCACCGAAGACGACGCGACTGGTGGTAATGCGGCCGGACTCGGCTGTCGGGCGACATAGTCATTGCCCAGGTTCTTCTTACTGTACGCCGTGCCGGGCAGCGGACCGGAGTCAATGGCCCTCCGCGGAGCGGGCATGTGCAGATCCGGCCTCTTCTTCTTGTTGCCCCTGTTTGGTTTGGGCACAGGTTCCGGGGCCGAGGATTCAGCCCGATGCGTAGATGCATTCCGAGAACTAGACGAGCTCGTGGGGGCCGCAGGAGCTTTATTCGTCGTAGGATCCTTTCTCCTGGCGTTGAAGGAGGAGATGAAATCGATAGCCTCAGGCGAGTCGCCTAGTAAGTTGCGGAAATGATCGACCGCCTCCGGCTTTGACAAGGTGGCAGCATAGTCGAGCACCTGTTTCAACTCTTCCTCCGGTAAGGGAAGCAGCCTCGAAAACTGTATCAACGACATGACTGTGATGTGATATTGGTGATGCGTAGGAAGGAATTATTCATGAAGTGCCTGGATCGAATCCGGCTGAGATGAGTTGTTCAAACTGAAAGATCGGCGATCCTTTCACAATCCGTTGTGATTGACAAGAACAACCCTGTGATGTCGTGATTAATCTGGTTCGAATAACCTGCTTCATAGAAATTCATAAATTCGTGTTTGTTCCTTATAGACACTCGTAGTCGTCAGCGGCGAGGAGTCATCCAGGGAACAGAAGAGACAAGGACAGTTTGGTACGAAGTCGAAAGTACACTGTGCACGACTTCGATTCAATTAAGCAGCTATGTATCTAACGCGCTCTATGGATTCCTCGGGGTAATGCATATGCCCGAGTCTTCGTTCATGCTTCAGATCGGTTCATCTTCTTCACCATCTCACTTTGGTCAAATTGCGCCGTTATCCTCAACGCAACTCTTATTCCGTATACGTGGAAATCTTCAAGCCAACATTCTACTACTTCGTATTTTCATTCTCTAGAGACTGATGAACAGTTGTTCACAATTTCATCAGCTCTGTGAACATGTGAACATACCACTCGTTCGGCCCCCGCTCCACCTTCCAACGTGACGATCCTCAGCTTCGCAGCATTCCATCTTTCTGCCCAAAGCAACCAGGCAATCCGTGCCTTACCTGTCTGCCCATCGTTCTGCTGCGTCTCTACTAGTCCAGGAACACAAGACGCGATTGCATGCAGCACATCGCACACACGCCAGTATACATTAGGTAAAGCAGAAGAAGGCGAATGGATTCCTGATCAACCCACCCGCATCATGCAGGCACAGCGGCGCGTGAGCGTCTCATCCGACCCTAAACTCCACGAGGAGACCCAGCATGTAACCCATGCGGCAGGCATCGACAGCTTGTTTGTTGAAAACCATCTAACCGGATATTGAAGCGTCCAGACCCTACGCGATATATGTATGAGACGAATCGCAAAATACGTAGTCATTCAAGCAATTTGATGTTGAAGCTATTCAGGCGTAAGACAAGTTGCGATTCAGAAGCACCCCAACTCGTCCGTGAGAGTCGCAGCTCTACTGCTAGGCAATTCCCTCCTCAGACCATACCTCGGCAAGACAGCTCTGAATGAAGAGTCTCATTTACCGACACTGGGAAATTCAGTACTATCGAGAATCGGGCATCTTTATCCCTTGAGACGGCATTTCTCGTATAGCAGCGATCTTCGGTATAATACGAATACATACCTCTACTACTCACGGATTACTCACGTTCATCTCCCTGCAACGACAAGGTCCCTTACCGAAGTCTCCAACCTGACGAAGGGGCCTTGCATCGGAAAACGTGGGGAACCTGGCATCGGCTCTGCTTCAAGCTAGAAACGCTTCCAGCTCTTTCGACACAAACAAGGGAGTGCCAGCGCATTCGCCTGTGTTCAGACGGCAATTGGGCGACCGCATCGTTTACATGTGTGTAAGTGAACGCCACATCGCGTGCCTGACCCGGGGCCATCATCAATCCGCCATGTCGCAACTAAAGTAAAGCATAAGGTAATGATCGATCTTCGCCATTGGCTTGGAACACTTGGTATTGTTATGCCGGCATGGCGGAGTTACGGTCGTATGAGACCTTCAGGCTGAGCCCGAGGACCCCCAACCCCCGGAATGCGGGAACGAAGATCGCGGGCCTGCCATTGCCCCAACATCACGTTATAAATGGCGCGTCTGGAACACATCATCATGGCTCCTACTCTGATCCCTATGGTCTGTTTTCACCGGTCGAACGTCGTTTGCTCGGTATGGCTGCTTCGATCTCTGCTGTCACCGCCATACTGGTATTTGTCTGGGCTGCCTTCGCATATTCGCCGTTGCTGCCGTCTCAAACCAGCACCAGTACTGGGAGCACGTCGTTTCTGCAACATGAGGATCTTATTAGCGGGTTTTTCGGAAAGACTTTCCTGAAGAACAATATCCCCTACATTGACATTCCCGATTCGCTCATTCAGGATGTCTACTACTATCGTTGGACGTCGTTGCAACGAAATATTCGCTATGTAGTTGCTGGTACGGGTTATATGTGCACTGAATTCGTACATCCCGTCGGCTATGCTCAGGCATTTGGTACCATCGATGCCGCTGCAGGTCACCAGATCGATGAGGCACGATGGCTTCGGAACACCGCGTACATCGACGACTACATCCAGCTCTATACCCGAGGACCTGCTGATCCGCTTCAGTATACCCAATGGATCCTAGATGCGGCGAGTCGTCGCGCCATGGTGACGGGCGATAACGAGTTTCTGGCCACTCAAGTTGACGACATGGTTCGCACTTGGCATCTCTGGGACCGCTTCTCCGATTCCGCTGCTGGCTTGTATTACTATCAGCCGGTGTGGGATGCACAGGAACTGTCTCTTCCGGGTTTCGTAGCCGATCCCAACGGCACGGACTGGACCTTGAGAAAGGATGGCCCCTATACCTATAGACCGAGTCACAAGTAAGTGGCGCATCTGCGAGATTCCATTGAATTCTCGAGATCATCTCCATGATCGTGGTATCTTATTAACTCTGTATTATCATGTAGTGCCTACATGGTTGCGAACGCAAGAGCTATCGCGAGGGCTGCTGGGTTAGCCCATGATAGTCGCACTCAGTCCCAATTCTCCAAGCTTGCAGAAGAACTCGAAGCGGCCATGTACGAACGCCTTTGGGCCCCTGAGCAGGAATTCTTTGTATGTACATCCTAGACTCGAGGTTGCTGAAAGCCTGTCGGAGTGTCACGTAACAAACGCCTTAACAAGTTTTCCGGCAAGTCCATTAAGAAACTACGCTGACATTCGATTCATGCGGTATTAGATGGATATCATTCGTCCCAATAACCCCAACTTGACTCGCCTCACAGGTCGCGAGCAGGTGGGATTGTTCCCCTATCGCTTCGGCATCGGTCTGAATCAGACCTACGCCCAGCCGGCCCTTGATTCCATGTTCGATCCAATGGGATTCCTGTCTCCCTATGGTCCGACTACATTGGAAATTCGTGATCCGTGGTTTGCAGCTACAAAACCCGATCCGAACTACTGTGAGGCGCCAGAAACAATGCATGAATGCGACATAAAGTCATGAGGCTGACGAGTATTATAGGCTGTTGGTGGAATGGCATGTCGTGGCCGTATTCCACTGGGCACACCCTGAAGTCACTGGCTGCTATCTATCGGTCTGGGACCACAAATGCTACCGCCGAGCAGTATCATGATTATCTCCAGATGTATGCCCGGACACAGCAGAAGAACGGTGTGCCGTACGTTGCCGAGTCGCATTATCCGTTTGAGGACGCCTGGAGTGCGGACTCTCGCAACCACTCCGAGCACTACGATCATTCCATCTATAACGAGTAAGCCGTCCTGTCTCGCATCTCAGAGCCGCATAGACTGTATTTGGAGTGTTAGCCACTGACATTTGTTTTATTAGCATCGTGATCACGGGTCTTCTAGGCATCATTCCGCAGCCAGATGACACTCTCCTCATTTTGCCCATTGTACCGAGCGACTGGACATATTTTGCCCTCGAGAACTTGGCTTATCATGGACATCTTGTTACGATTCTCTATGATAAAGACGGGTCACGGTATCATGCAGGTCGAGGATTGAGCGTCTTCGTCAACGGTGTTAAAGTGCATCATGGCCGAGATCAAACAGCAATAGTCTCGATACCTCCCGCTATTCTATCAGGCGAGGAACCGCTTGTCAATATTGCCGCGAATCCTGCAGGAGTAGGGCACTATCCCACAGCGGATGCCACCTTCACTTACACAGCCGACTACTGCTACAAAGCCATTGACGGCGTTGTATATTACGACCAAGTTCCCGACGATAGGTGGACGAACTACTTGTCTCCTAATGCCAACGACACGCTCACTGTTAATTTTGCACGGCCGCGCAATGTGTCATCTGTGACGCTGGCCCTCTATTCAGACATCGAACGAGGTGGCAGTATCGATCTACCAGCCAGACTTGAGATCTACGGGACTTCCGGCCTCATCGCATCTCTAGACGAAAGTGCGAGCCTCTTAGCAAACGACCAGAACGAGATCAGCTTCAAGACCGTAGAAACGGAATTTGTGGCAGTTAACTTGTACCGATCTTCTAACACAACATACGTGGGAGTCTGTGAGCTCGAAGTATGGACACCACCACCCAAGGGACCACAATACTACGCCGTAGACGCATACCTTACCGGCGCAAATACAACCGTCCTCTTCGATCCGTTGTCGAAAGCAACACGTAATGGAGCCGTGGTGAGCAGTATTGGATCAGACAGCGTCGTGGCTTTCTCTGGTATCAAGTCAGACGGAAAACCGAGACGGTTGACACTGAGTTATCTGAATCTAGGCTATGTCCCAGTGAATGTGAGTGTTGAAGTGAATCAGATGAGTCGAGCAGTGTTGGAGTTGCCACCGTCGAAAGAATACGTTAGTGTCACGACAGATATCATATTAGCTGTGGGCAAGAATTTCGTCAGCTTAAAAGGAGGTTCAAACGGAGTAGAGGTCCGGTTCGAGACTATGACTATATCTTGATAATATACCTAACGGAATAGACGGTCCATATGTTGTTTGTATTGTCTCTGTTGCGTTCTTTGACCAGACATCCATTGGGAGCTTTAGCATTTGCACGAAAAGACCTTATCATTCAAACGAGTTGATTCATTTGACAGAAATATGCTATTATCCTGGCAGCTGGAGCTTGGCAACCCCGCTATCGCCGTTATCTTAGGGCGTGCATCACGTAATCCGCGCATGGCCGTCTTCTGTCTTCTTGTTGGTGACATATTCCATGGAATTCCTTGAATGCAACGTGTTGGTTTTCAACATAATTGAATCATCATCACCCCCGTCCAACAATCCGCGGGTTCGAACTCCATACGAAGCCGGTAATTGCTGAATTATCCCCAGGACAACAAACCAGGAGTTGTTTTTGTCTTTATTTCATCTAACTCACCATCCAGATCGACCTTCACTTTGCTCTTCCATCTCCATCTTCATCCCCCCAATGCAAGGGGCGTCTCGCATCTCATGAGTGCCAACTCGACGTAATCAAGGACACCCTTTTTCTTCGCTGGTTCCTGTCGCGGAGTTTCCGCTGGCACGCACCATGGCTCCCTCTCCGCTCGTTGACAACGCCCAGATCAAGAGCGCCGAGCTCCTCTCGCCGTTGCCCTTCTACTTCCACGCGTACTTCTGGCCGTTTGCCATAATATGGCCCATCTTCGCGCGCTACTTCTACACCCCCGAGCTCTACGAGAAGCACATCTCCTCGTCGGAATGGACCTTCGTCTGGTGCGGAACGATAATCACGTTCCAAAGTCTGGTCTGGCTGAGCACCAATTGGAGCGTTAACCTCAAGGCGCTCTTCACGGCCACCAAGGCCAAGAAGCTCCAGGATGCCCAGCTCATCAAGATCATCCCCGTCGCAAACGCCGGCTCAGCCGAGATCTGCACCATCGACCGTGACCAAGTCGACAGCAAGACGAGCATTTCGTTCCTGTTCCAGAAGCGCCGATTCCTCTACGATCCTGAGAAACAGTCCTTCAGCCCTCTGGCCTACGAGATCGACGCCGAGCCGAAGCCCCGTATCGACAAGTTTCAGAAGTGCCGAGGTATCACCAGTGAGGCCGAGTTGACTCGCTTGGAGCAGTACTATGGCACCAACACCTTCGATATCCCCGTGCCCACCTTCACGGAACTCTTCAAGGAACATGCCGTCGCTCCCTTCTTCGTTTTCCAGGTTTTCTGCGTTGGTCTGTGGATGCTGGACGAGTATTGGTACTATTCTCTTTTCACCCTCTTCATGCTCGTCGCCTTCGAGAGCACTGTGGTCTGGCAACGTCAGCGCACTCTCACCGAGTTCCGTGGCATGAGCATCAAGCCTTACGACATGTGGGTGTACCGTTTGGGAACATGGACCGAGATCCAGAGCGACAAGCTGCTCCCCGGCGATCTCGTATCCGTCGGTCGCACGAAGGAAGACAGCGGTGTTGCCTGTGATATGCTGTTGGTTGAGGGAACTGCCATTGTCAACGAGGCCATGTTATCCGGTGAAAGTACTCCCCTGCTCAAGGGCTCCATCCAATTGCGACCTGGCGACGCACTCATTGAAAACGAGGGACTCGACAGAAACTCTTTGCTATGGGGTGGTACCAAGGTGTTGCAGGTCACGCACGGCAATCCCGACGAGGAGAAGCCCGAACTCGCTTCTGGTGTTCCCCCTCCCCCGGACAACGGTGCTATGGCTGTTGTGTTGAAGACCGGCTTCGAAACGTCGCAGGGTAGTCTCGTTCGCACCATGATTTACTCCACCGAGCGCGTATCCGCCAACAATGTTGAGGCTCTACTTTTCATCCTGTTCCTTCTGATCTTTGCCCTGGCCGCTTCTTGGTACGTCTGGGACGAGGGTGTCAGAAAGGATCGCAAGCGCTCCAAGTTGCTTCTCGACTGTATCTTGATCGTGACTAGTGTCGTCCCTCCCGAGCTGCCTATGGAACTGAGCTTGGCTGTCAACACCAGTCTGGCTGCATTGGCTAAGTTTGCGATTTTCTGCACTGAGCCCTTCCGTATCCCCTTCGCTGGTCGTATTGATATCGCCTGCTTCGACAAGACTGGTACATTGACTGGCGAGGATCTCGTCGTCGAGGGTATTGCTGGTCTAGGACTTAGTCAGACCGGTACTAACACGCCACGTGAAGCCGACGGCGCCCACAGCCACATTACCCCTGTGAAGCAAGCCGGCATGGAGACAACTCTTGTACTCGCAACTGCGCATGCTCTAGTGAAGCTCGACGAAGGTGATATTGTGGGTGACCCCATGGAGAAGGCGACCTTGAACGCTCTTGGCTGGGGTTTAGGCCATAACGACATCCTTGCCGCGAAAGTCGGTGCTGCTGCTGCTAAGAGTGTAGCCGGCACTGTTCAGATCAAGCGCCGTTTCCAGTTCTCCTCTGCTTTGAAGCGTCAGAGTTCCGTCGCCTCCGTAAATGCTACCAATCTACGCACAGGTCAGAAGATCCGAGGTACTTTTGTCGGTGTCAAGGGAGCCCCTGAGACCATTATGAAGATGCTTGTCACTGTTCCCGCCGATTATGAAGAGACCTACAAGTACTTTACTCGACGCGGTTCTCGTGTGCTTGCGCTGGCTTACAAGCAGATTACCATTGATAACGAACTGGGATCTGCTAAGATCAACGATCTCAAGCGAGAATCCGTGGAGTCCGATCTCATCTTTGCCGGTTTCCTCGTGCTCCAATGCCCTCTGAAGGAAGATGCCAAGGAAGCTGTTCGAATGTTGAACGAGAGCAGCCACCGCGTCGTCATGATTACCGGAGACAACCCTCTTACTGCTGTTCACGTTGCGCGCGAAGTCGAGATTGTCGATCGCGATGTGCTCATTCTGGATGCCCCTGAGAAGAACAACGGCACGCAAAAGCTTGTCTGGCGTAGTGTGGATGACCAAATCAACATCGAGGTGGACGCGTCCAAGCCTATCGACCCCGAGATTCTCAAGAACAAGGACATCTGCGTTACTGGATATGCGCTGGCTCAATTCAAGGACAACCTATCCGCCTGGCAATCGTTGCTTCGTTACACCTGGGTTTACGCACGTGTTTCTCCCAAGCAGAAGGAAGAGATTCTCCTCGGTCTCAAGGATATGGGTTACTTTACTCTGATGGCTGGAGACGGTACCAACGACGTCGGTGCCTTGAAGCAGGCTCACATTGGTGTCGCCCTGCTCAACGGAACTCAGGATGACTTGAACCGCATTGCCGAACACGCTCGCAATACCAAGATGAAGGAGCTCTACCAGAAACAGGTCGATCTCATGAAGCGATTCAACCAGCCCGCCCCTCCCGTGCCCGTCCTGATTGCCCACCTCTATCCTCCTGGACCTTCTAACCCTCACTACCAAAAGGCCATTGACCGAGAGGCGCAGAAGAAGGGCATCTCGAGTGAGGAGTATGCGAAGTTGATCGGAAATGGAGCTGTTATCCCCGCCTCTGCTTCTACTCAGCAACCCGCTCAAGCCGCCGCGACCACCAAGCAACAGGAGACATTGAACAAGGCTGCCGGATTTGCTGACAAGATGACCGCTGCTATGATGGAGCAAGAGCTCGGTGACGATGAGCCGCCTTCGCTCAAGCTTGGTGATGCCTCAGTCGCCGCCCCGTTCACCAGTAAACTACGAAACGTCATTGCTATTCCCAACATTATCCGTCAAGGCCGTTGCACACTTGTTGCCACCATCCAGATGTACAAGATTCTGGCTCTCAACTGCCTGATCAGCGCTTACAGTCTGAGTGTTCTCTACCTTGAGGGTATCAAGTTTGGAGATGGTCAGATCACGATCAGTGGTATGCTCATGAGCGTGTGCTTCCTGTCGATCTCTCGCGCCAAGTCCGTTGAAGGACTTTCCAAGGAACGACCGCAGCCGAACATCTTCAACTTTTACATTATCGGTTCCATCCTGGGTCAGTTCGCGGTACACATTGTTACCTTGATCTACATTGCCCGATTCTGTGACAGACTTGAGCCGTAAGTTTCAACCCCCGAAGTCTTAGCATTATTGTATTCTAACGTTAGTACAGACGCGAGGAGATTGTTGATCTTGAGGCCGAGTTCGCGCCGTCGCTGCTCAACAGCGCTGTCTACCTCTTGCAACTGATCCAGCAGGTTTCCACCTTCGCCGTCAACTACCAGGGCCGACCTTTCCGAGAGTCCATCTCTGAAAACAAGGGCATGTTCTACGGTATTATCGGTGTGACTGCCGTCGCCTTCTCCTGCTCGACCGAATTCATCCCCGACATCAATGACCAGATGAAACTCGTCAAGTTCACCGACGAGTTCAAGTGGACGATGACGACCGTCATGATCCTGGACTACGTTGGTTGCTGGGTGATCGAGAAGGTCCTCAAGCGACTATTCAGCGACTTCCGTCCGCGTGACATTGCCATCCGACGACCTGACCAGCTGCAACGCGAGCAAGAACGCAAGGCGGTCGAGCAGACTTTGAAGGATGCCGAGGCGGAGAAGAAGCGTCTGGCGCAGGTGGCGGAGTTTGAGCGGAAGGTGGAGGAGCGAAGACAGAAGATCCAGGCATGGGCTCAAGCCAGATAAGAAATGACTGGCTAGTTGTACGAATACTCCGGTCCGATAGACGGTTCAAAGGCTGTGGCGGCGAGAGATATTCATGCTGGGATTAGACATGCATTTGTGTACATTCTAGAGTTAGATGGTCTGGGTTCTGTCGTGTTGTCCGGTCTGAACATATATCAACCCGTATCCGGAATACAATCTGTCTGAGATAAGGACTCATGTGAATGCGTAAGAGTACCGTATTCCGTATCGTAGCACCCTCCGAGTCAACAACATCCGGTCCTCGGTCGCAACTAACCCCTTCCGGCTCTCCAGTTTGCTCCTTCTGACTAACGACGTATTCGTCTAACGGAGATATGCCGTAATCCAGTACATACCAGCAAACATCGTATTCAGGTTACCAGCTCATCAATGACTTGTCTGTCTGTCTCTTATCTTTCTATTTCGTCGAAGATTTAATCTCGTGTCATTCAGAATCGACTCGGGAACCATCACTCTCTCCAGACTTGAAAGAACGAAGAAAGTACGGACGAAAACAAGATGGACACTCCCCGCACGCGCGGCATCGTCGTGTTTGGAGGCGGCACAGCGACGAACAGTCTAGTCGATATCCTCGAGAATCTGCGCCAAAGCAGGGCCTGTTCGCTGCAATACGTGATTCCGATCAGCGATAATGGCGGCAGTTCGTCCGAGGTGATTCGCGTGTTTGGAGGGCCTGGTAGGTCTCATTCGTCTCACACTCACTCACTCACTAGCAATAACACGCGCTAACATCTCACAGGCATCGGAGATATTCGCAGTACGTCTGCTCCTCATCACCCCTTCAAATAAACTGAGCTCATCATTCTGTTCTACAGGCCGTCTAGTCCGCCTCATCCCCGACCTCGAAACAGACATCGAGCTCAGCACCATCAAGTCCCTCTTCAACCACCGCCTCTCAACCTCCCCACGAGAAGCGCGCGAAGAATGGCTCGATATCGTCGAGGGTCGCCACGCCCTCTGGACGCACATCTCGAGCGAGAAGCGGGAACTCATCCGTTCCATCTTCAACCACATGAATCTCGAGATCGTGAAGCGCGCGCGTCCGAGTTCCGTGTTCAATTTCGCCAAAGCGAGCGTGGGCAATTTATTCTTGACTGGGTGCGTCTCTCACTCACTCATTCACTCCTTTTCACTCACCCCTATTCACTAACAAACTACAAAAAGAGCCCGCCTCTTCACCGGCTCCCTAGAATCAGCAATCTACCTCCTCTCCACCATCTGCGCCATCCCATCAACCGTATCCACCCTCCCCGCCATAAACACAAACTTCACCCACCACATCAGCGCCGGCCTAAAAGACGGTTCCCGCATAACCGGCCAAAACGCCATCTCCCACCCCTCAGCCCCAACCAGCCTCCCCGACTGCCCAGGCGGTGAGCGCGCCGTAATAACAGCCGAAGCGCCCACCTTCACAGCCTCAACCATAACAACGACAACAACAACCTCAACAATAACAACCACAACAACGACAAAAACAAAACCCCTGCACCTCCCCAGCACCACGTCCTCCACCCCCGGGACCCCAAGTACCCCCTTAGACTCCACAACCTCCGCAGCAGACGCCGCCGCCCAACGCCTCGAAACCGAAGCCCACGACCGCATCGAAGACGCCACACTCCCCGGCTCCCTCCCGCAACTCCGCAAACAATACATCTCCTTCAGCAAATCCAGCCCAAACGACCTGCCCTCCCCGATCTCGCGAATCTGGTACATAAGCCCGTACGGGCACGAGATATTCCCCGCGGCAAATCCCCAAGTCCTGACCGCTTTATCCCGTGCCACGGCCGTGATATACAGTATCGGGAGTCTCTACACCTCGCTAATACCCAGTATAATCCTCCGCGGCGTCGGCGCCGCAATCGCGCGCGGTCCGGCGCGCGCAAAGATTTTAATCCTAAACGCGAGCGTGGATCGCGAGACAGGGCCATCGGGATCCCCGATGGACGCAGTAGATTTCGTGCGAGCGATAGTCCGTGCCGCGAGGGAGAGTCAGGGGGAGTATTCGCGTGAGAATGAGAATGATGAGGACGTGAAGCGATACGTGACGCATGTGTTGTATCTTGAGGGTGTTGGGGTGCCGAGTGTTGATAAGGGGGAACTGGGGCGGTTAGGGGTGGATTGTATGCGGGTTTATGGGAGGCGGGTTGATGGGGTTTTGAGGTATGATGAGGCTGGGTTGGCGAGGGCTTTGGAGGCTGTTATGGGGAAGCGGGAGACGGTTAGGTGTAGGCGGAATACGAGTGGGCAGTGATGCGTGAAGGAGGATAAGGTGAGCTTACAGACACTAGACTACGATAATCAGACAACACGGAATAAAACTGGGATGGTATCTCGTGCATTTCATATCTATCATACAAGGCAAGTCGAGTTGATCCGAGCAAGCAAGAATCTCCATGACTGCCGACTTGAAAGCCATTAATCCGTCAGTCAAGCCATTATCTTAAGCGTCTTCTTTACACGAGCTTTCTTTAACGAGTCTCTATCTCAGATAAATCTCGCTACCCATGCTTCTATGCCTGATCCGTACCTAAAGTACGACACATTCACATTGCGATGCGATGCGCTTATTTGGGGGGGTTGGCAGCGACGAAAGCGACACCCTTGGCAATGTTCTTCTTGAGGTCACCAATGCAAGCCTCAAGGAGCTTGGTCTCGTTGGCATCGACAGCGCCGACAGGGAGGATCTTCTCAACACCGTTGGGGCCGAGCTCGATCTTGGAAGCGAAGAACTCAACACCCTGGTCCTTGTAGAGAGGGCTCTCGACGAAAGCGGGCTCGACAACGCCCTTCTCGCCCTGAGCGGCGCGGAGGACGGAGTCGGCCATGCGGGCACCGGCCATGGCCATGGAGAGGGTGGCAGAGCCAGCACCGTCCTTGGCCTTGACGACCTCGTCACCACCGAACTGGACACGGTTGACGAGCTCGGCGTTGGCGCTGAGGTCGGGGTGGTTGCTCTGGGAGAACAGAGGGACGATGGTGACACCGGAGTGGCCACCAACGACGGTGATGTTCTCGTCCTTGGGGTCAGTGCCCTTGATCTCGCTGACGAAGCGGCTGGCACGGACGACGTCGAGGGTGGTGACACCGAAGAGCTTCTTGGGGTCGTAGACACCACGGGCCTTGTAGACCTCGGCGCAGATGGGGACGGTCGAGTTGACAGGGTTGGCGATGATGAGGAGCTTGGCCTCGGGGCAGGACTCGGCGCAGGCCTTGGCGAGGTCACGGACGATGGAGGCGTTGGTGTTGAAGAGGTCGTCACGGGTCATGCCGGGCTTGCGGGGGACACCGGCGGGGATGAGGACGACATCACTGCCCTTGAGAGCGGCAGCGAGGCCGGCGGGAGTGGGCTCGTAACCCTTGACGGTGCTCTTGGTGTTGACGTGGGAGACATCAGCAGCGACACCTGGGACTTGTCAGTCGAGGTTTTCGGGATTTGTGAATCGAGACAACGATCAATTGTCTCTTCCGTGATCTCTCCGTGATCTCCAATGATAGAAATTGAACATACCGGGGGCGCCACGGATATCGTAGAGAGCGAGCTCAGTGACTCTCTGGTTGAGCTTCAAGAGGAGGGAAAGAGGCTGGCCGATACCACCAGCAGCACCGAGGACGGTAACCTTGGAGAGCTATAAAGCGAATTGTGAGCATTGCTCTGGAGCAATCGATCTTCTTCTCTGATGAAGGAAGGGAAGATGAAAGAAGAGAGCTGGCAGGGCAGCAAGAGCACTGGAGCTGAGCTGAGCTGGCCAGGTAGGTTCAATCAAGACTTACGTTGCTGGCAGAGGCAGAGAAAGCCCGGCGCTGACCGGCAGCGAAGACAGAGCGGACGGCGAACATTTTGACTCGACTTGGTAATAAGGATGTAGGGAATGGAGAAGTGGGAGGAGGATGTGTTGGGATGGAATTGAGTGAGTGAGTGGAGGAAACAGGAAGAAGAGATGGGGTGAGCTTTTTAGATCGACGGAATAAAAAAGATACGGACAGAGAACGTACAATACGGATACGGAAGCCAGGCCGCGTTGCGTTGGGGTTCCTTCCGTAAGGCCGTGGAAAAAAAATGAGCTACGGATGAGCCAGGGTAGGTGCGACGGATTACCTAAGTTGGCGACAACAACAATTTTCGATGCATTTAACCCATCAAGAGCTCCAAGGCCGACGACGATGATTGGTTCCGCCCCTCATCGATGCTCGCACCAGTGGGTCTCGGTCCCTGGCTGACTAGCGAGGTCCATGGCGCTATGCCGAGTCTAGCCTAGCCTGGACTCGTCTAGCATCACTGTCCATTTACAGATTGTCTTTGGGCAAGTGCGGTTAAGCAATGTCACTCAATTGGAATGCGAATTGAGGAAGACACAACGCCAGTGCGACCGAGGGTGACTGCCGATTCATGCGGTTCACGATACAAACACAGAAGCCACGGGCCGTCAACGCGCAGCAAGAAAAACATTCAATGCTGTTAGGTACCGGTACTTCCCGTGTTAAGGCCTAATGCAAGGTGGGATGCGTAGTAAGATGCCTAATCCGTACCTATACCTGCCCACTCGTGCATTTCCAGCCAATCAGGAGCTGCCGAACCCAGCTCCGTCCGGCTTCTATCCCGCCTCAACTTCCTCGTCCGAAGCCTCACTTTCATCTCTCCTCCACCCTTCTTCACCATTCTCATTTCGTCTCAATTCTTTCTCAACTCTGCACGGAAAGACGTCAATACAGCTTCGTTCTCATTGCGCCTCCCGTATTTCTATTGCAGATAGATCATATCTCTTCCTCTCACGTTTTCAAGACCCGCGTCGCCTCAACGGCTCGCCCCATCTCAATTCTACGGCCCAAGTTTCTACTGAATTTGGACCGCATTGGGCTGCGTTAAGCCAAGCCGGTTGCACCATGGACAACCTGCAGGATGGCAATGCTCCCTCGGGAGTTACTCGCACTCCAGCGCTACGAGTTGACCTATCCGACCAGCATGACGGCCCGCCCGCCCATCTCAATCCTGGTGTGGTCTGGGAGAAGTCGGGATTCATGACCGTCAAACCCAAGTGCGCGGCTCAGCCGACGCTCGGCGCCGTCAATGCTACGCTCAAACAGGTCCTCCTTAATGAGTTTCATGTTCGCTTTCTCCACAACGGGGAATTCACCAAATTGTACGAAATCATTTATGATGGCCAGACGCTCATCATGCGTGTTGTCCTGCCGGTGTGTCCTCAGAAACTCGTCGAGAGTGAGGTCGCAACTCTCGACTTTGTTGCCCGCAACAGTAGCCTTCCCGTGCCGCGCGTCATCGCCTACGATCCCAGTACCAACAATCCTCTCAATTGCGAATGGCTTATCATGTCCAAGGTCGAAGGCAAGTCCCTTCGAAAGGTCTGGCACATCACACCCATCGAGAAGAAAAAGAAGATTGTCCGTCATCTTTTTGACTACATGATGCGTATGTTCCACACACCCTTCCACGGAGGAATCGGTAACATCTACTTCGAGACACCTGGATCCTCGACCAAAGATAACCAGCAATTCGGAATCGGTGAGATGGTCTCAAAGGCACTGTTCTAGGGAGATCGTGCCCGCTTCCACCAACACTACCGTCTACCTTATGTCTCCCACGATCAGTTTTTGCATCATCTTCTCTTACTCAATGATGTCCAAATCAAAGAGGCACAAAAGAACCAGCACAAGTGTCACAATGAACGTGAGGCCGATCTTCTGTCACGAATGCAGATCAGCAACGACTACCTCCAGGCGTTCATTTCTGCATTCCTTCCCCCCTCTTCCACCCGGAATGCAGAGCCGTTGCGCACCGTCCTCAGTCCCGAGAATCTCACTCTGGACAACATATTTGTGGATGATGACGGAGATCTCTGCGGGGTTCTCGACTGGAAGTGCCTCCCATGTCTGCCCATCCCAATGGTGTGCCAATACCCCCCCTTCCTCCAGCGCGTCGATGGCCTTGACAAAATGCCCGATCCGCAAGGCAACCCGAAAGACGACAAGGGCCGTCATCTCGCCCATGCCGGCTCCACGTACGACCGCGTGCAGTTTGACAAGAAAGTGCTGCAAACCGAGTTCGCTGCTATGATGAACGAGCAGGAGCCCGACTATGCAAGTCACTTTAAAGACGAGCATGGTGGTTACCTCCGAGATTACGAAGCAGCCGTCCGGAACTGTTTCGTCGAGAAAGACTTCAAAATCATAGAGCCCTGGGTCAGTTTTCTCATTACCAATGACCCCACTGAGCTCAATGGTTACCACCTGCACGAGCGTCTTTGTGACGTTATTTGAGGGTTATCATCGGGAAGGCGAGCTGTCTTCTCTCGTTTAACCATGCACTTTCGTTTATTCATTCGCTTTCTTTTTTTTTTCACTCACCCTCGTTTTCTTCTTGCTTTCTGATTTTTTTCACACACACCCACACACACTCTCTCTCTGTCTCTCTGTTGTTTTTATCATTCACTTTCATTTGATCTATCACTCTCGTTAAATCTTTCACCACTCACCGCCGTTTAATTCTCACTATTCACTCTCACTTCATCGTTCATTTTCTTTGTAACACTCGTTATGTTCTATTACAATGTCAATTTACATACTCTCCTGGGGCCAATAAGACGCATACTCTACCTGTGGGTATCTTTAACTACCAAATACGCCAAGACGCTCAGCACCGCCTATCGATGACCCGATTCCCATCCCCCAAGATGGGGGCGTGAAGAAGGGAACTCTGTTACCTTTTTATTTCCCCGATTTGAGTTATCTGGTCATATGAGCATGTGCTTGGATCCTCTGAAGCAGAACGCTGCTCTTGCTGGTATGGAAGAAAGTTGCTTTCCTTTTCAATGGCATTGTCATTTTCCCGATCTATGCCGTCTCGTCGTATGAGGACATACGTGGTTGTGCAGAAGCAGACCGTTGGCCCAGCCCGTAGTAGGCTTCGTTGTCAACGACAGCACGATACCATGTTTCAGCCATCTCGTTGTACGGCGAGGTGCGCGGCTCTTCAAAAGCAGGAAGTTGCTGTTGCCCATAGATGAAGTCATTTCGGACGCTGGGCATGCCCTCAGGCATAGCTTCAGCCCCGGACAGATATCCGGAGTTAGTTATCCATTGAAATTCTTGATGTTCCCCAGGCATTATTCTTAACGCATCCTCGTACGTGCATGTTGGATGCGGGAAGTTCTCCCAAGGTCCGTGAAACACAGGCATCGGAGTCAAGTGTCCATCAAGCTGCCCACCGTTAGTGCCAAAATCAACAACCATCTGGTCGTTGTAGATTCCTTCCGGCTCACCGTACGTCTCGACAGGCACGACGTAACTCGCTCCATAGTTGCCAAAACCCGGCAACACCGTCGGCGTGCGAGTCATCCCGGTCTCGTCAGTCATAGCGCGAAGTCGAGCAGCCAACATCTCGTGCTGTACATCCTCGAGCGTAAACGGCACGTACATTGTCGAGGGCAGAACCTCATCCAGCATAGTATGAGGACACTCACCTAGCACTTGCAAGTTAAGCGGTCCAGTCGTAACTGACTCGCCGCCGAACTCGTCTGCATTGGGATCCTCAGGTTGGCAAGGGGCTGGCACATTGGTTTTGTCGCCACCGTCGTGGGCCATGCAGGCGTGTGGTAGTTTCGCTATCACGAGCCTTGGGTGCAGGTGCCCGCATGCTCCGAGGAAAGTAGCCTTGCAGCAGATGACGGGGTTCTGGGTGCGGCAGCCACATGTGTGGTAGAAGAAGATGGCTTGGCAGAAGTCGCCGAACATCTTGGCTGTGTTATTCGTAAGTGAGATTGTGATTTGATCTGATACGCAACTTTTTTTTGCGGGAGTGTGACCAGGTAAGAGAGATACTTAACCGGAGTGTGTCTGGAGATTTCAGTTGGCTTTCAGATCAGGTAAGTTGCAGGTGAGTGCGTGATGATTGGAAATGAAGCAAATGACTGAGTCCACGCTGCCATCATTTTATACTACTTGACGACCTTGTCAACCCATTACGATTGCATTGTTCACACAGAAACAAAGAATCCGAGGATGATCTTTCTTGTCGATTCTTTCATCCCTCGCCAGCTTGAATAAGATTGTTATCACAACAAGTCATCCCTTTGTCGTTGTCAACTCGCCGTTATTATTATTCATCATGATAACAGCGCCATTGATCTATTCAACAACCCCCTGTCCATCGTGACTCGTGAACAAAAGAAACGAACCACAGCCATGCAGATTAGATTATCACGACCACCATTGTTGATATCATCAAGCATGTCTCCGCCGATTACCTATCAGACACGTATGTATGCGTGCCCCCCTCCTCATCGGGACGCTCGCAACCCGATGCTACGGCATAGTCACAGCTAAGCCATGCACGTGATGTCAACCACGAAGCCGGATGCAGGCATGATCGACCGCCACGGGTGGAACCGTCGCCAAGGTGGAAGATGGGTACAAGTTTCGAAACAATATCTACGGAATACGGATTACCTACCTTGCCTAGGTATCTACGAAGAAGTACGTAAGATGCAATGAAACCTCAAGACACTGTACATAAGCGATGGCAGCGACTTGTCATCACGTGCGGTCATCACGTGATGGACGAACAGTGCAGTCGTGATGTGCAGGGAGTCTGTCTGTACGGAATATGATATGGATCCAGGAGTGGTGTCAGTGTCTGTGTCGTGCGTATGTCAAGCAGTCAGTCAGAATCAGGGTGAGACACAGACTGTCAACTGCGGAACGACAAATCCGCGGAATATCTCCATACGAACTCGGACTCCGTATCAACACTGGGTACTCCTCTCTCCTTCATCTCCCATGGTTCAAAGAAGCTTAAAGCAAATCTCTATTATTGCCGGTACCGACCGGAGAAAGAGAAAAAAAATCAGAAGCCAGGGGGGCCACAGCACTGGCTAGTCAACACGTAGTCCGGAATGGTACAAGTACGATACATCTCGTCTACAGATTTGCGGCACGACGTGCCGGGCCGGGCCAGACATACACTACACTACGACTACGACTACGGCTACGGTACGGGATAGGTAGCAGACCTAGGGCAAGGAGGTTTATCCACACTGGAGGTAGCTTCGCGTTTTAGCACGGTTTTGTTGACGACGAAAATGCCGCTTGTGAAGTGGCTACGACAGACATACATTGGCAGTTCAGCTAGGTTGTAGACGAGATAGCTGCTGCATGATCTACGGAGTAGGTATCGTAGACAGGTAGACATTCCGTATGTTGCCGAGACTTCGTTGAGCTCGACGCTACTTTAACTTGATGGGGTCGTGTGGACTAAGAAGAAGACAGTTGTATAGGCAGTATTCCGGCTACAGGGGCAGTATGGGCCGTACGCACGTCGTCAACCGGGTAAGAAGGGATGGGAAGGGGAGATCACGACGATCCAGGACAGTCTTGCTCGGAAGGACGAGCCGAGAAGGAATGGCCACCAGGAAATAATTAAGTGATCCTGTCCTTTACTCAAGGGATGAGCTCGTGCTCTGCTGTTAACTGAGGATGCTATTCCGTAATATAATTTCTAGAATTTCGGGATTACTGTACTCAGATTCTACGAGTCTCTCTGCTTATAAACCATACATACGACAGAAACAGATCGCAGGATTACGATGCATATCACGCCATGGCAGGGTTGACAGACAGTGAGGGTTATAATATCATCTAGTATATAGACAGACAGACAGACAGACAGAAGAAAAAAGGAGACATAGAATTCCGTAGAAGCCCTCAAAGAAAAAGAAAAGAACGAGAAAAAAAAGAAACATCCCTTAAACGTCCTCCCGTGATCTGCAGTAACCCCCGAGTTTCTGGGACATAATAGCGATCTACGGAATCCAAACGCCATCTCCCATCACTCACCACCAATAAACAACACCCATCTTCACGCAACCGTCCCTACTTACGCACACCATGGCCGTCCCGACGCCCAAGCTAACCCTCTACACCAACCACGCCTGTCCATGTGCGTCTCCTCCTCCCACCCCTCCCACCATCATACATACTCGTACAGAAGTAAATACTTCGTAAAGTAACCGACTGACTCGTCACATCCACAAAAAAGGGGCCCATCGCGCACACATAGCCCTCTCCGAGCTCGGCATCCCCTACACGGAATCGATCATCGACCTCTCGGTGCCGCGCACACCATTCTACCTATCCCTCAATCCGCGGGGTCTCGTGCCGGCCCTGGCCATCGACGACGGCATCACCAAACCCATCATCATAACAGAGTCCGCGATCGTAGCGAATTACCTCGCCGACGCGTTTCCTTCCCGGTTGTGGCCTGCGTCGAACGCGCCCGATGGCGCGCTGATGCGCGCAAGGATTGCGTTTTTTGTTGATACGTATATTTCGAAGATCCCGTTCCTGCCACTGATTAAAGCCAGAACGGAGGAGGAACGGGCTGAGATTGTGGGGAGGACGGTGGATGTTATTGTTAATGAGTTAGAGCCGTTGTTGGGGGATGCGGCGCCGTTTTTTGGGGGGAGTGGGAGGATTACGCAGGCTGAGGTATCTATCTTTCTTTCTATTTCGTTGAAGACAACTACGGATGTTAACTAACGAGTTAACAGGTCCTAACCGGCTCCTTCGTCATCCGCCTCATGAAATGGCCTCACTACGGCGCCTTCCCACCATCTCTCTTACCAGAGATCCAGAGCAAAGCACCGGTATTCACGCGCTGGGCTGAAGCTGTATCTGCTCATCCGAGTGTTGCCGCCATCTTCGACGCTGAGGGCACGGCGGAGATGATAGTGAGGAAGTTTGGGGGTCGGTGAAGGAGAGCATATTATTATCCACCTCTAATAAGTAAAGTAGACGGAATATTACTCCGTCCACTTGAACAAGTGAATGTGGCTTCTGATCGGACGAATAGGAAGACAGAAACGAGCAGTGGGAATTATCTAGCTTGCGCCCTGGAAATCTCTAAAGTAGTCTACCTACCTAGGGTTATGTGTGTGTGAACCGGGCGTTGATACGGACCGGGTAATTAATTCATCTGCCTTAGCCCTCTCATTCCAAATGATAGCAATGGATATGACCCGATCGTCGTGCATGCAAACCCGGTGACGGTGACAACCACTTACGAGTACATAATGACGCTGTATGTATGTATATGCGAGTTGACTATGTGAATGGCCGGCAGTAGTGGGAATAGTTACAGTAGTTACTCTTAGTTAGTTGCGTTAAGTCAACAACTTGAGTCTTCGTAACTCGTACGGATCAGAAACTCGGACTCTTTATTCCGTACTTCCTTCAAACCAAAGAGTATTTGTAAAGGAGATAATTAAGAAAACGATCGATCGTGTTCGTAGGATTCTATTATTACCGTCGTTATTTGTGTATTATTTAACCGCCATTCTATATCTCCTACCAGGTTCACGGAATATTATCCGCGGAGACTGATGAGACTGACTGAGATCAGAGTTGCCTGCGCTCACAGTACGGAATATAACCCAGGAATAGTCTTAATGGTGCGGATGCTATGCCGCCGACTCAACTACCTACCTACGCAGCTTGCCTGCTTGCCCCGACAGCGCTAACAGAGTCGTCAGATTTTGGTTTGATATCTTTATTTCGTCTGTCAACGACCTGGAACGGATTATCCCGTATTATCTCGCTGTCGATATTACACAATCCTGCGCCGCATAAGCGTCGGCAGAAAAAAGAAGAGCGAGTTAGTTACGAAATAGTTAGTTTCGGTAGTTAGTTGCAGTTTAGCTGGCGGGTAATCAGCAGTTTCGAAGCTGACAACATATCCAGATTACCGACGGAATACCGAAACCCGTAGTCTTAATGCACAGTCGTTGAGTCTAGAGTTGCTTCCATCATCGGGCTGCCTGCCACGACGGGGCAAGTTCAAGTCGAACATCTCGGTCCGTATCGTCTGCGTCCATGTCATGGATGTCTGTCTGGCTCTTTACCTAGTCTTAGCTCCAGTCTTATGTACCGTCGATCATCAACATGGGTAGGCCTATTTCGATCGCTGCCTCTCCGCTTCTTGTAATTAGTGTGCAACTATACACTAGAATTGGCGCCGTTGCCGGTAGTAAGTACGAGGTAGGGATAAGGTTGACTCCCCTGTTGTCAGCTTGACCTCAACAGTTAACAGTTGACAGTTCCAGAGGTAACTGTCAACTATTCCGTAACTCAGAAGAAGAAAGGGTAACAAACGGTAACGAATATGTTAAGTCAAGGCAGGTAAGAAGAAGTAAGAATTAAAGTCCGGTTTGAAAAAGAAATCGTACCTCCCGATTCCTCTCCTGGGCTGACCTGACCGCCAAGCCCACCACGTGTGGTTGTCGACAGTAGCATTCCGTGATCATCCCACACTATGTTGTATGTAGGTAGGTTAGGTATCATCGTCATGCCCAGATTCGCAGACAGGCCAGGTTAGGTACCTAGACTAGATCCTATGTAGCTACGACTACACACGCAGCACGTCTGGCTGGTACGAGCACCGACGCTACGATGACTTCGTACACTACGTACATTAAACATGCCGTCCTGGCTTATGCTACTGCTTTATCCGCAGTCGTCTCCGTACCTACTCGTAATAAGTTATGTATCTACTTCCCTATTCCGTAACCGTACCCGTACCGAGCTGCCCTGCAGTCCCAGCCAGGATAGGAGGGTGTACGGAGCAGCACCACATGGAAAGCAACCAGTCGCCAGTCGTCCCCTCCCACCCCCGGCCAGCCAGAATGTAATTGGTCTTCGCCAAAGCCA
The DNA here is from genome assembly GCA_028637755.1 of Xylariaceae sp. X170. Classification (NCBI taxonomy): domain Eukaryota; kingdom Fungi; phylum Ascomycota; class Sordariomycetes; order Xylariales; family Xylariaceae; species Xylariaceae sp. X170. The sequence goes on from JAJFDJ010000083.1 coordinate 37,257, forward strand.
TGGCTGAAAAGAAAAAAAAATTCAAGTGGCTGCTGGGGGACGAGAAGAGAGAAAGAAAGAAACCAAACGAAAGCAACCCCCAGTAAGCAGGCAAGCATGGGCGTTTTTCTTGGCTGGCATGGCCCCCCCATCCCCATCTTATCCTATCCTATCTTTTCTATCCTCCCCATCCCCATTACATCGCGTCCGCCGGGGAAAAGCAGGTAGTCCGTAGCATGTATGTACCGTATTATGTATCGCGCATGTATAGTATAATACTTGTCATGGTCCCTATATTATCGTTGCTAAGTCAAGTATTGAGAGCGAGATGGCCATTGCGTCTTGTCTGCCTGCAAGCCCAATTCAAATACTTTACCTTAAACGCGCGATCTCCCAGTTCGGCGTTTCGATCAGCTTATTCGCTACCTATTTACTAGCCAGTTTGTCTTTTCTTCAAAAAGACCGTTACGTTATTCTCATCATCATCATCGTCGTCGGCATCGTCATTTCTCACAAAACACCACCCGCATCAACAGCAGGAACAACGTTGCATTACGTTGCAGTTGACCACGGAAACAATCAAGGTACCGCAGGACCATTTCCAGACAGACACAGCCATCCAGACACGAAAAAACACGACACCTGGATCGAAGAGACCCTTCCGCTGCATCGAGAAACAGAAACAAAAAAAAAAGCCCCCTTTCCCACCCAATAACAGTGGGGATAAACCAATAGGAAGCACGCAGTCAGTCAAGTCAGTATTAGGCCCTCTTTCTTCTGCCTGCATTCATCACCCGCGCGGCCGATTTTTTTTTTTTTTTTAAAAAATAAACCAATTAATACTACCTACTACCTACCCTAAAGACCACGTTGGTCTCGCCCCTTCTTCGCAATCCCGCCGTCACAGTCTCAGTTCCCTACTAGGAAGGAAACCTGGCCAAGCCCCCTCTCTTTGCTTCTCGCCAGGAACGTATCGTAAGGCAGAAGTAAGTCATACTTACTTACTTACCATCCATCCACCCATCTGTCTGTCTGTCTGTCTGTCCGTCTATCTTGACACCTACCTTGACATTGTCCCGTACCATCCATCCATCCATCCCACACCCATAACCACACCCTCTCATTCCCATCCCACATCCCATCCTGTACAACAACCAAGGCGTAGCATTACACACACCGCGTCCTCCATTCCGCCTTTCCGCCCTCTTGTCCAACACCCAGACTCACCAGTACTCACTCACTCAGACAAACCAGTCAACTCAACCGTGGCCGAACTAGGGTAAGAGGTGCATAAACCGTCCACGGCCCGGGTTCACGGAACTATTCTTCCCTTGTTCCCTGTCCCGTCTCTCCGCCTACAAAAATCCTTGCCATGATGGCCTTTAGTACCAAGGCGGCCTATCCGTCCCCCGTATCAGACGGCGAGCTGCCGTATCCGTACTCCGAGCCCGAGACATACTTGTGCGCCGACATCAAGGTCGAGCGGGACTCCTCGGAGTCGTGTGAGCCGTCGGACGCGGGCGAGTCGTTTGAATTGACGGAGCCCGAGCCCGAAGCCGAAGCCGATGCCGATGCCGAAGCATGTGATGATGACCCGTCGTTGTGTGAGACGGAGGAGTCCGAACCCGTCAAGGCGCAGGCGCAGGCGCAGGCTCGGCGCCGGAAGCCTCATAGTCCGGAGGCATGGGAGGCGATCAAGCCGGAGATTGCGCGCTTGTACTTGCAGGATAACTGTCGGTTAAAGGTGAGTTGTGATTCTTCTTACTTATTCTTCAACATTGTCAACTCCGTCAACTGAGACAATGAACATCCACTGACTCTTCACAGGATGTCATGGCCATCATGGAAAAGCGGGGATTCTACGCCTCGTGAGTGATCTCTACTTACCTCCTAATAATCGCCACTATCTTCTGGTAAGAAGAATAATAAGTAAAAAACGACACCATCACTAACAAACAGCCGGGGTGGCCCGGGCCGCAAAAGAACAAAAATGTACAAAACCAAGCTCACGAAATGGAAATTCTTCAAAAACAACCGCAAGTCCGACGTCGCCAACATCCTCTACCTCGAGCGCTACCGCCGCGCCATGGGCAAAGAGAGCACCTTCCGCCGCAACGGCCGCAAGATCGACGTCGACGCCTACATCCGTCGCACCGGCATGGAGCCCGCCGATCTGCTCACCATCGCCCGCCCCGGCGACTTACCCTCGACCCTGCGCTGCGGCACCCCGCCGCAAGCCTTCCTGCCCATGCTCTACCGCAGGATCGAGCCGCCCGACACCTTCGTGCTGCAGGAGTCGTACCAGGCCTGGACGCTTGGCGCGCTCGTCGTCATGCCGCCGCGTCTGAATGCCGATTTCTCGGCGAATCTGGAGCGATACCATCGCGGAGCGGCCATGGCGTCGGTGAAGTACCTGACGCACGGATGCTGGTTGTTCTCGATCGGGAAGATCAAGGAAGGGGGTGCGTTCTGTCGACTTGCGTTTGGGTCGATTGATAGCGTGTTGAAGACGTCGGCGCAGTTTGCTATTTATGAGTTGTTGTCGACGGCGAGTCGGTACCCGGACATCAACATCCAGCGATCCCTCTGGGGTTTCCTGTCCGACTACGCGGCGAAACTCGGCGGTGTCGATGAGAAACTCCGACGTGTGCTCGCTGCCTTCGCCAAGCTGGCTCGCGACCACAGCGTCGAGCACAACGTCGAAATGATGCAATGGGGTCGACGTTTTTCGTCAATGCAGAGCAACGGCAGCTTCGAAGGCGCACCCTTCGACTACACGCTCATCCAGCCCTGGGACATGCTCCCCGTCGACCGATCCTACCAGCACAGATACTACCTCAGCCAAACGCTCTGGGAAGCCGACGCGATCCCGACAGCAACAATGTACAGTCCGGACGAGAACAAAGCCCCCTGGGACCTACGCGCGGATCTTCTCATCATCTTCGGCAACAAGACGAAGTGGATGGACGACAGAATCCCGCACATGGCGCGCAAGATGCTCGCGCAAATGCCCAAGGATAAACCGCCGCGGTACCTGCAATTCGTGTGTCTGTATGCGCTCGCACGGCATAATCGGGCAAGATGTCGGGAGAATACGGTCTCGAGCGATCATCGACTTGCGAGACAGTATTTGAAGCAGGCTGTTGATGGTAAGCCCCCCTATTTCTTATAGGAATGAATCTTATAAAAATGATTCTTATAAAAAACAAATGATTCTTATAACAAAACAAATGATTCTTATAACAAACGATTCTTAAAAAATGATGAGATGCTAACTCGGTAAAAAGTCCAACACGAAGCCTGGCCGGCCGGAAAGAACTACTACGAGACGCTGACGCTGCTGGAGCGCTGGCACATCGAAGCGGACGACCACGAAGAAGCCGAGATGACGCGCATAAAGCGCGAGTTCGAATGCCAAGAGGCGTTCGTGACGTTGCGTCCTTAACAAACAGACCCAAAGAAGAAATACAAAACGATATATTTTTCTCCTATTTTCTTTTCTTCTTGGGTGGTTTTTTGGATTTTTTGGTGGTCCTTGGATAGAATACGGCGCTCAAAAGACGCCGGTTATGAGGGAGATCTACCGACAACATAACACAACACATGTACACGGCGAGTGTGGTAGACGGGACACAATCATGGTAGACGAACAGGCAAGGGATGGGTGGCAGGCAGGCAGGGTCAGGCAAGGCGAAGGCAGGCAAGGGCGCAACATACGCCCGTCAATCGTCAATCAGAGATACCTACATTTGTTTCTCACATGAAGCAACAGTTAAGAATTTGTTTTCTTTTTATTTATTCGTCTTCTTCTTCGTCTGTTGTTATTAGATATGGCATCTCACTGCCCGGCTTGGATTGGATATTATGGGATGGATACCTTTGTTTGTCTGGATGTCACTGGTAGGAAGTTCTGGTGTTAGGGATAGATGATACACAATGATCATGTATGTAAGAAGAGAAGAGAAGGGGGTGGTATATCTGATGGGTTTGGGCGTAAATGCGAGATACCTTTTGTTGAAGATGTCCGACTTGAAGCCCGTGAGATGGACGATGACCTGAATTGGTTCAATGCATCTATCGAGGTGACGTCTACAGGGATATTCCTCTAGCGCGCAAACTAAAAACGGAAATGTGCGCGGAAATAAAGTGATGCGCCGCTAAGCCAGCGAAGATCCGACGATGACCGTGAGGGATCTGGCGCTTCATTTTACGGACCATCTACGAAATACTAGCGCGCACTAGCCCGAGCGCGCGATGTAACGCCACATTTTATCATATCAGTCATAACCCCTCCATCTCGCGACTGTTGTGGCTGTGCATATCGGATCGGTTGCCCCTCCAATAAACGGGAGTACGAAATACATGTGAAAGATAGCATTCATCCGATACCCGATCTCGTCGTCGATTACGCCCTGATTACGCTGTGACTCACCGTGCCATATAGACCTGGTCTCAATATCTCATTCGATTTATACTAAAAGATCATATACTCTATACAACCAGAAAACAGGATCAAAATGGCGGACGCGGTCGCAGAGGCCACCGCCAAGCTGGTGCTCGACGATGTCACGGGCGAGATGGTATCGAAGAACGAGCTGAAGAAGCGCGCCCAAAAGCGCGCCAAAAAGGCAGCTACCGAGAAGGCCAAGGCCGCCGCAGCCACGACGGAGGGCGCGAAACAGCAAACTGTTCCCAAACCGAAGCCGAAACAGGAGGAATCCGTCATTGACCCGGAGGCTATCTTCAAGCAGGGCTTTCTTGATGAGGTAACGAACGACAATACCCCTGAGAAACGATATGAGCGCGTAGAAGGATTGGATAGTGTAGTTAGATTTATGTGAATTTGTGTGAGTTTTGCTAATTGATTGTGTTTGCGACAGGTCTACAAGGAGCGTCCCGTAAAGCCCGTCGTCACGCGATTCCCTCCCGAGCCCGTGAGAACCCGATCCTGTTGTATCTTGGTAGTCGGAAGTCAGTGTTGACGAGATGACCTTCACAGAATGGATTCCTTCACATCGGCCACGCCAAGGCCATCTGCATCAACTTCGGCTTTGCCAAGTACCACGGGGGCAAGACGTACCTGAGAATGGACGACACGAACCCCGAAGCCGAGGACGAGAAGTACTTTGTTGCTATTGAGGGTGCGTAACAATTCTCGTCTGGTCTATCAATTCGTCGCGTGTTCGAACGCGTACATTCGTATAAAGCCCCTGAGACGACTAACACGGTCAGAAATGGTCCGCTGGTTGGGCTTCACGCCCCATCAGGTCACCTACTCGAGCGACAACTTCCAGAAACTCTACGACCTGGCCGAGAAACTCATCGGCCAAGAAAAGGCCTACGTCTGCCATTGCAATGGTGCGTTTCCCATCCTCTGACGTCACAAGAAGCGTCTACTCACAGACCCCTACTAGACGACGAGATCAAGGCCCAGCGTGGTGGCGAGGACCACGGCGACAGATTCCGCTGCGAGCACGCCGAGCAGAGTGTCGAGACCAACCTGGCCAAGTTCAGGGGCATGCGGGACGGGCAGTACAAGCCGCGTGAAGCGTTCCTGCGGATGAAGCAGGACATAACCGACGGGAACCCGTGAGTCGCCGACCTGACCTCTCTCTATCGTCTGGAATGAGACTACTGACTGACTGTGCAGGCAAATGTGGGATCTCGCTGCATGTAGGGACCTCAGCCCTGGAAGCTTCCGCGGTGCCGACTGGACTGACACGCAGCACAGACCGCGTCCTCGACAAGCCTCACCACCGCACAGGCTCGAAATGGAGGATATACCCGACCTGTGAGTCTCTGCTTGTACCGTCACAGTCAACTGTCAACTGTCAAAAGCCACACGCTCGACTCGGCTTAGACTCGGCATCCCCGACTGGCTTGGCGTGGATGGCTTGCACCTCACGTGGCCGCGCAAGGACTAATAGATCTGACTGTGACAGACGATTTCACGCATTGCTTATGCGATAGCTTCGAGTCTATCACGCACTCGCTGTGCACTACTGAGGTGGGCTGCCATTTCTTTTGTCGACTGGATTCACTACTTTGAGTACATACCAGGTCCTGACTAGCCCAACAGTTCATCCAGAGCCGAGTCAGCTACGAGTGGCTTAACAAGACACGTAAGACTCCTATTATACTCCCCTGACGGAATATCACCGCTGACCGCTCCCAGTCGGTGTCTACGAACCCATGCAGCGCGAGTATGGTCGACTAGTGAGTGGACCTTTGTGAAACCTGATGGACCGTGGCCGTGGCCGAGCTGACCGTGGGGGTTTGATGGCAGAGTATCACGGGAACCGTCCTCTCGAAGAGGAAGATTATGAAATTGGTTGACGAGAAGATTGTCAGAGGATGGGATGACCCGAGGTTATTCACCTTGATCGGGTACGTCTCTCTATCAATTCTCAAGTGAGAGTTACTTACTGACAATGATGCAGTATCAAGCGACGCGGTGTCCCTCCCGGAGCCATCATCGAGTTCGTCTCCGAACTCGGTGTCACTACCGCCCCCAGTGTCATCCAGATTGCTCGTTTCGAGCAGACCATCCGCAGATATCTCGAACGTACTGTCCCGAGATTGATGCTCGTCCTGGACCCGGTTCCTGTCATCATCGAAGATGCCGAGGAGGTAGAGGTCGAGGTACCTTTCTCGCCCAAGAACCCGGCCATGGGCTCTCACAAGCTCAAGTTCACGCCGACCGTCTACATTGACCGTTCGGATTTCCGTGAGGTGAGTCCCTGCATTTTTCACTCTTGACAACCCCTGCTGACATCAAACAGGTCGACAGCAAAGACTACTTCCGCCTCGCCCCCAACAAAACCGTCGGCCTCCTACAAGCCCCATACCCCATCAAAGCCGTCTCCTTCACCAAAGACGCCACAACCGGCCTCGTAACCTCAATCCGCGCCATCTTCGACAAAGAAACCAAAAAGCCCAAGACCTTCATCCAATGGGTGCCCTCCGGTTCACGCGCCGTCGAAGTCCGCATCCACAACTCCCTCTTCAAGTCCGAGAAGCCCGACGATGCCGAGGGCGGCTTCCTGAATGACCTTAACCCTGACAGCGAAGTCGTCTTCCCGAATGCCATGGTCGAGTCGGGCTTTGACGAGGTTAAGGCTAGGGCTCCCTGGCCTGAGGCCGCGGGTGAGAGTGAGTTGGGGAAGGGGGGGTTGGAGAGTGTTCGGTTCCAGGCGATGAGGGTTGCTTATTTCGTATGTTTTTTACCCCATCACCCCTTTTTTGGTTACGGTACTAATGGAAAACAGGCCGTCGATTCTGTCGATAGCACGGATGAGAAGATCGTGCTGAACCGTATTGTCTCGTTGAAGGAGGATTCTGGGAAGAACTGATGGGGGTATTTTCCTAGTACTTCAACGAGGGAATACGTGCGTGATGGAAGTGTGATGAGAGTGTGAAGGAAGGGCCTTCAGCATTGCTGCGTCGAGCTTTTCTTTAGCTGAGCTGATACCCGTGATGCGTGATAGTGGTTGAATTGAGGTGGCTGTGGTCAACTATGATAGTTGAGTGTTGATGTGATGCTGTGTGTGATTTGTGAAGACAATGTCGATGTTGTACTCCCGTCTAGATACGAGATCTGGAGTGAGTTTGCTTGCATCAACACATATGAACGTCAAGTCTCGGGTCTGATCCGGAGGGAGTTGCCATCGCAGTAGGTATTTGGTCGGCTTCAACTTGCCAGATAGTTCAACCTGAGAACTGTATCTCATCACTAGTCTGAATTCTTTACGAAGCTGCCGCACATCAACTCCGTACTCTTCACCCGGACATTCTTCCACAGGCATGCAGATAACCAATTGAGAGTAGAGAATTACTCGTTCATCCCCGTTTCTGATCCTCACTCAATTGAAACAAGCTTATCCATTCATTAGAAACTCCTCGTGACACATTACTGATTTCTTTGTGCAAGTTGTGTAAGTGGTATAAATCCATGAGTGTAAACCTGCCTCAGGTTGATCTGCGTTATTCATCTACCCTCACCTGATTTGCATCAACTGTCATAATCATTCTCATAGCCCTCGTGAGGAGAGTCTACCCTGTCTTCAGTAAACGAGACCTATCTTCAGAATAAACATAGTTTCAACTCACTCTGCTTCAATTGCCAACCGTCGCATTCTACCAAAGCCGGTGCTTCAAATTCTAGTCAGTTCGCCTTCAAATAAACAAATGACCTACCCTGATAACCCGTGCCTTAAGCAATTAAAATCCCATATCGAAATGTGTCTGGAAAGACCAACAAATCTGGGAGGAAGACCGAGGTCTCGCTGAATAACTCACCTCAAATCAACAAACCACCCTGATAACCCGTGCCTTACCGCCCTCAAAACAATTCCATAGCGAAATGTCTCCGCAAAAACGAATAGATCTGGGAAGAAGACCAGGCCGTCGCTGAATAACACTGATCCCCAACCCCTGATGAGAAAGGATTGCATATAGGGGTCCCGAATCTAGCCGATCCTCCTTCATCTGCACGGAGGGTTGTTAGTAAGTTGTAGATCGACTCGATAAGCAAATATCTGCTATGAGTCTTCGTTTGCGATGAATTCTTTTGGCAGAGGTGCGATGGATTGCCTGGCGTGGTCGGCTTCGAGTTGGGAGTTGAATCCAGTCGAGTTGGATCTCTCGACCCGAAGTGAAGAACCATCCTGTCGAGATAAGTTCATGATATCAAGCTCTTAGCTTAACTCAACATCAAAGCATACGAGCCTCCCGATAAATCCTCTGATGCCTCGGAGCAGCAACTTTAACTTCCAGCGCGCATACCAACAACCCCGATACCTCCCCTTCAGTCCCCTTTTCTTACTGACAAATGTACCCTCAACAACAGCTCCGCTCAAACCTTACTCAGGCCGTATACCCGACAAAAATATATCAATCAGTAAGAAGGGCGCACCCTCCCTCTATTGAATATCCCTCAACACTCCCGACCGGAAACCGCGGGATCAAAAACCATCCCTTCGATCCCAGAATCGGGTCTATTCCCTCACCTCATCGCGACTTCGCGATCCATGGACAAACACAAACAACAATGAAGCCCTCCGCAAAAAACATGGACCTATCCAACCGTCCCCTCCCCTCCAAACCCCTCTCCCTCCGCTCCGCCCTCAAACGCCTCAAATCATGGCTCCACCCACACAAACCCAAGCCCGCAAAACTCGACAAAGGCAAACAACCCGAGCGCATCATCAACCTCGACCCATCACCATCACCTTCAGCAGAAAACACAACCTACATCCCCACCCACGCCGCCATAGACTTCGCAACAACCTCCCTGCCCCTGCCCGCAGAAAAACAGCCCTTCTGGTACCACACCGCAAGCAAAGTAAAAGGAAAAGGAAAAGCAATCGCCATCCCGCCGAATTTTTCGCGGAAATTCACCATGTGGAGCGTCCACGAGTTCGAAGCCACACAAGCATACGCAGAAGGGAGTTCGACACAAATACTCCGCGCCCGCGCGAAATCAAGACGACGACGTGACCATCCCATCGAAATCGAGACAGAGCAAATGATACAATTCCAAACCTACCTGTCCCAAGCGATCGGGCAGGACCCGGTCGCCAGGGAGCAGATGTGGAACAGTATGGCTGGGATCCTGGTGCGGAATACGCGCCGCCGGGAGACGACGGTTTGGGTTTCGATTCCGCGGTCGCTTTGGCCGACGGGGGGATTTCATCCGGTGCGGCGTGCGCGACGGAATGTGCTTCCTGTTCCGCCGAAGGATAGTCCTCTGACGAGTAGGGAGAGCGAGAAGCCGGAACTTGAACACAAGGAGCGTACGTCGTTAGCTGGGAAGATTGCGAATAGTACGCTTGGACGGAGGGGGACGCTGAGGAAGTCACGACCTAGTCGGACGACGACGACGTCGCGCGAGACGCTTGTCATCACGCATAAGCGGGCGTATGTGTTTTCGCAGTTTATTGCGAATTATATCCGGCCGGCGAGTAAGTCGATTGTTGCTTGATTGAGGGAGTGAGTAATAGTCTGACGGACGCAGTGCCGATTGCGACACATGAGGATGTACGGGGGATGGGGATGAAGATGCATGCTGGTCCTGCACGGTAGGATGTATTGTATTGTATGTAGAGTATATCTGTTCTATTAATTGAAATAATTAACAAGATAAAGATAATGAGTGAAAATGATGAGTGAATGAAGGTGAGAAGAGCATGACTAATGGATGCCGTCATGCATGAACTGTAGTATATAAACCCCACTTCTTACAGACCTAACGTGTTCCCTCCTGATGGCACAGTTGGTAGCGCGTTGGACTGTAATTGAAATTGCCTTAGAGATCCACAGGTCGGGTGTTCGAGTCACCCTCAGGAGAGAATTCTTTTTTTTTACTTTTTTTTCCTTCATTCATTGCCCCTTCTCTTCACTCACTCACATTCGACATTTCTCTTTTCTTTTTTTAGCATCCATCTCAGTCCAATTATCTTTATTTAGAATCTATCCAATTAATCCGACATCACAAACAACAAACACCCCAAAAATGATTGATTGGTCCGCTCCCTCCGACACAGAGGCTCGGAACCTCGACGACGACAACGACAATCATCTCCGTCCAAACTGATTGGCCCCGTCATCCCAAGATAACTGTCCCTCGCCTGCGTGCATGGTTGTCTCGTCTATATCTAATCCAATTGGCCCGTCGAAGCAAGGGACAGGCAGTATCACTTGTTTGACAGACGGACGGACCGCGGACTGAGCGAGATAGTCTGAGACTTGCTTCGCCTCGAAGCTCTGCACAATCTATTGTCCCTCTTCTTCACGTCTCTCCTAGAAAAGAGACTCTTTTCCTCATCTAAGAGAGAAAGCCGAAACACCAAGAAATTAAGATAATTTGAAGAAAAAATGGCCCGCAAATCCCTCCCCCGCGAGCGCTCCCAAGCCCTGCAAAAAAGCTTCGACCAACTAAGCGAATGGCTCAACTACGACAGCAGCACACGGCACCACGCGCGTCGTCTGCTCGACAGTCCCTTCGTGAAGCCGTTTTTCCGGGAGTATCGGCGGGATTACCTTGAGAAGACACTCCATCCGGAGAGTGTTGAGTGTGGGGATCTGTATCATTGGTGTGTTTCTGTCGATGCGTTTAGCTTGCCGAAGTATGCTTCTGAGGGGTTTGGGAAGAGGGAGTGGACTGTTTTGGAGTGAGTTTTTTATTTTCTGTGGGTGTTGGCGGTTGCTGATGGGTTATAGTCATGCGACACGATTCCTGGTGAGGGTTCTGCGGTTTAGTTGGCAGAATGACGGGGAATGGAGCAGTGGACATTTCGATCCGAATAACGATGTCGACGGCGAGAACGAACTCGAAGTGTATCAGGTCTGGGCGATTCTGCAGTACTTGCAGGCCGAGTGGGAGGCTGCGAATGTGGATGATTGGGAGTCGGAACGGTTGGCTATGAGTAAGTCCGATTGTCGATCGAAGTTGGTTGTTTATTGCTGAGACTGACTGCTGGATAGTATTTACGGATAACAGGATGGCTAGTCGACTGTAGCTGAAGTGTTGGGTCTACAGTCGATGCAACGCCGGTTATAGGAGGATGAGAACGAGTCTATAAGACATTGCGGGCAGCCGCGACGATCGACACTTTGCGATATCACAAACATCATGACGAGACGATGAAAACGAACGAAACCAAGATCAAATGGAGGGGGTATAACGGAATTATTACGACGAGATGTCAGGGATAGAGACATGACAGGCAACGACGAACCGAATTATCATCATGGCTTTACGACTGTTTTATGATCTTCGACGGTTTTGTTTGGTATATTATTGACTTTGTAATTATCTTTCTTATGAATTTACTTGACTCACATCATCGTCTGTCTGAACTCACGCATATACGAATAACACGCACGTCATTGAAGTCATTCACTCATCCCCTAACCATCATCAATTAACCCCCTACCATCTATCAAACCTCCCCCATCCCCTGATCCCTCTCCTTCCTCCCCCCATACCCCCTTACCCCCGAACTCCCATCCGGAACCCAAAACCGCCTATCGACCCTCCCCCCCGTAAAAACAGCAAGCACAACAACCTCAAGTCCAAAATAAAACACATAAAACGCCGCCTTCCCCTGATACCACGCCGGCATCCCCACCTCTCTCGGACTCATCCACGCCGTGCCGGTTTTAAAACCCGCAATCACAACACACAACGCCGTCGTCGTTCCCAAAAGTAAACACTTCGCCCTTATACTCCCCCTCCCAAAATCCTCTTCCTCCCGAGACCGAGGCAATCCATACACCACACCCAAACCCACAAACGGCAAAACCGTAAAAACAAGCAAAAACGTCGCCGTCCCAAGCTGAATATCCCGACAAACCCTTCCCAGACCAGGACGCACCGTATACGCCCCCTGCACAACCGCATAAACAACAAGCACAAGCGCAACTCCCACCATCGCAAACATCCCCCTCACAACGCCCCTCAGAAGCGGCGACCATCCAATCCGCGGCTGTCTCGCCCTCAAAAGCCGTACCGCAAAGAGCAGATTAACACCATACAACACCAAAACCCCCGCATTCACAAACACCTCGGCAGCAAGTGCAAGCGGGACATTACTCCCATGCACGGCGAGCGCGATGCGCAGGGCGCAGGTTACGATGCGGGACATGCTGAAGCCGAAGAGGGCGCCCGAGATGAGGAATTTGTGGTTTTGGCGACGGTTTAGTTGGAGGAGGGTCATGTTTGTTGTTGCGAATGCGAGGTAGATTGTTAGGAGGATGGTGCTTATTGGGATGTCTGGGATTGGGGTGGGGAGGCCGCCTGGGAGGGCGTGGGGGAGGGCGTAGGGGGGTCCGGAGGGGGGGGACATGAGGGGATTTTGGGATTGTTGATGTTGTTGAGGGTTTGGGTTATGGGTTTGTCACCATGACGACGGTGATGAGGTTATAAGGAGGTGTGTAGTTCGAGTTGACAAAGCAGGACTAGACTACTTATATTCATCACGTAGGTAAACTCACGGCACTAGAACAGCGACTCCGGGTATCACGACAATACGTACGACGAACCTGAATCACTGTTGTACCGACCGAGCAGCATCTCGTACTGGCACTGACTCCTATAAGGCTGCTTGCTTTGCCGGCACCGATGCGTTGAGACGAGGAATACGCGAGCTGGCGATGATGTGTCCTCGGTTTCGATCTCACATCACACAACATCTGTGTGTCCTCGGTTGTGCGTATCGGTCTTAACGGCCAGCTGGATTCATTCCTTCATTCCCTCACTCGTCACTCACTCACTCACTCATCCATTGTACCTAGCGAGTCCCGACGTTCCACGAGAACCCCTGGCAGACACTATCCCCCAATCGATCATGCTCGTTTAATCCCGGTATTCACGACTCCTGATTCACGACGCATAGAAGGTCGTTACACTTCAGTTCCTGAATCCGAGGTCCGCGTGTACATCTCCGAGACATGCAATAGGGGAATATTAGGGTGTTTATATCGTTTACAGCTCGTTTTGAGATTGTGTCTGATAAAGAACCGTGGAAGTCGATCCTGAGGGAAGCGAGTCGGTTTGAGATCTTGAAGAGCTCCTACTACGTATGCGATGATAGATAGATACTGGTTAAATCTTGAGAGTACGGATCATAGGGGATTACTTGTAGAGAATCGGATCATATGCAGTAGAATCTACCCTCCAATGAATACCACTTCAACCAGCTCAATCCCATTCTCGGGATAAATGGTCCAGCTTACGGATTATTGATACTTCACGTAATTATCTGAGCGATACTCAAGATGATAGTTGCAGCGACTCGACAAAATCCCTTCCCCGACCAGACGTCGGATCCATCCCGTTTAAACCTGCCACTCACCCTTAGACGAAAATCACGACGCCCTTTCCAACACGAGCGAATCCATAATCTGTGCAAGGTCGTAGTCAAAACAAACACGTGCCCGCTGACAAGATCACTCAGTCATCGCCCAGTGCAGAAGCTGTAATTTGTAACTCCAGCCTGCGAACACCAACGCGGGACCCGTGTATGGTACTTCCTAGAACACGTGGGACGGACGGCAGTACGGGATTGGGGAGCCGGAGGCGTTTGAGAACGGTTAGACTCTGGTCCGAGGTTCGTCGGAGATCGGGAATCGGTAACGGGATTCAGGGAACGGGGTCGAGATGAGGATGCTCAGTAGGACGTTCGTTACGGATTGGTACTTAACAATCGAAGACATCACGGAATACGAATATCACAATGAAGTCGACCAAGCAACGGAAGCATTATTAACTGAGCTCAATATTTGTACCGAGCTAACCTGCACCGAGCTACCTGCCGTACATGACAAGATCAACACCACGTTGACCACAAACATCATCACTTCACAGACGAACGCATACACTCTCTCTCTATCGTAGTCTATTGACCATTTATCCGGTATCGCACGATCCGGTCTTGCCTGGGCCTCCAACTCCAGTCAAGACGACGGTACATCCTGTGGGCTATACTAGGAACCCCGCACGTGGTATTCTATCACCAAACCGCGCGCCATCCCGCGAAAAGAAACAACATGTCCGAAACCATGCAAACCGTCCTTTTTCTGCTCTCGTTGCACATATGAAAAGGAAATCAAATCATGTCGCGTTCCGTATTAGGTCGTAAAGAAAGTAGGCTGCGTGCGTCTATGGCTTGTCCTTTTGACGCGTTTAGTCGTCCTCGTCAGAGAAGACCTCCTCACCGCGCTTCCGGCGGGCCATACGCTCTGTAATATATACGTTAGCCAATGTCAAGGTTATAACAATTAAAGTCGAATTCAAGTAACTTACCCTTCTTCTTCTTGCGCGCCTCGGAGCTAGTGAGCTTGGCCTTCTTCTTGGTAGTAACAATCTTGTTGCCCATAGCATCGAACTTCTCCTCTTCGTCCTCCTCACCCTGCTTGAGACGAGGACCAGATCCCTGACCCTGAACCCAGTTGTGGCCGGAAGGAGTCATCTTACCGTCCATGACGGCCCAGACTTCCTCAGTCAAGTCCTTGGTGAACTCGGCAGAGTGGGTAATGATGATGACACCACCCTCGAACTTCTTCAAAGCCTTGGACAAGGCACCGAGAGAGTCACGGTCCAAGTAGTTAGTAGGCTCATCAAGAACGATCAAGTGAGGACGCTGCCAAGAGCAAGCAGCGAGGACGACCTTGACACGCTGACCACCAGAGAGACCCTTCATGCGCGAGTGGGAAACCAACTCGGCGTCGAGACCGAAGTTGGCGCAGTGGGCCTCAATCTCCTTACGGACCAGAGGGCGGAACTGACCAGAGGCGAGGGCCTCCTTCATATCAACCTCGGCAACCATCTTCTGGTGAGAGGCGAGCAGCTCGTTACGCGGCAACCAGGCGTTGTCAGCAGTCATCATGGGAATCCAGCGCTCGTTCTTCATGCCAATGTTCTCACCAAGAGCGAATGAACATTCGTACTCGTAGCTGTTCTTGAACTTTCTGCGCGAGCTGATGCCGATGACGCGACGCTGAGTACCATCGATCTTGAAGATCTTGTCCATGGCCTTCTCATCCTCCTCGGTGATGATCTTGTTGGCACGGTCCATGGTCTCACGATCCTCACCAGTCTGGAAACGCCACTGGATGTACTCGGAGGGAGTCTTGTCCAAGTGGTTATCGATGTGGGCGAAAGCGTGTTGCTTGATGTAAGCGATACGGATGTTCTCGTGCTGGTAGATCTCACCGGCGGTGGGGATAAGTTCACCAGTGAGAACGTTGATGAGGGTAGACTTGCCGGCACCGTTGGGACCGATGACAGCAATACGGGAACCGAGCGAACATTGGAAAGTAATGTCCGAAATCTGGGGCTTGGGAGTGCCAGGGTACTGGAAGCTCATCTTGGTGGCACGGAGAATGGCCTTGGCCTTGGTCTTAACACCCTCGAGGAATCCGGGCTCGGGGAAGGTGAACTCGATCTCAGATTCGCCGAGCTCGTAGTAAGACTTGGCGTGGGGGTTCTTGCGGACGAACTCCTTCAAGTTACCCTTGTATCTGCGGAGCTTGAAGCGCTCGTAGTGGATAATGTACTGGGTGACGTTGTCCAAGAAGCCACTGTCGTGGGAGACAATGATGGACGTGCAGGGGGAGTTGATGAGGTAATCCTCGAGCCACTTGACGTTCTTCACGTCCAAGTGGTTAGTAGGCTCGTCGAGAAGAAGGATATCGGGAGCCTCGAAGACGGCACGGCACAGGGCCAGCTTCATCTTCCAACCACCAGAGAGAGCAGTGATGAGACCAGCAATCATGGCGTCAGTGAAGCCGAACTCGATCAGACGGGCAATAACCTCGTCCTTGGTGGAGTTAACACCAGCCTCACCAAGCTTCTTCATGGTCCAGTCAATGGTGGTCATTTCGGTATCAGCGGAGTCGAGGTCGTGCTCAACGAAGACAGTCTTGACTTCGCTCTGCTTGGGGAAACCCTCAACCTGCTCGTTGTTGATAGCACGCATGAGGGTGGACTTTCCGGAACCGTTGGGACCGCAAAGACCGTAACGGCGACCGCGCTTGAGGCGGAGGTGGGTCTGGTTCAGAAGAATCTTGGCACCGTAGGCAAGAGAGAAAGTGCAGTTGCAAAGATCCTCTCCATCGTCATCGTCGTCCTCAGCAGCAGCATCCTCCTCCATACCGGGGGAAGCACGCTTGCGAAGAGCGTCAACAACGGCCTGAGCCTCGGACTCACCAACGAGAACGACAACGAAAGGCTTGACAGCAGCAGTCCAGGTAGCAGACTCAATGTCCTTCTCGTCGACGAGCTGACCACCGATAGCACCAATGTACTGGACGATGGCACCAAGCTTCTCAACGGCAGCAGAGTACTTGGCAGGGACAACAGCCTTGAGGTGGGCAACGACGGTGTCGATGTCACCGTCGTGGCGAACCTCAGGGATCTTGCCGTCCTTGATGTCACCAACGCGGATCAAAGTGTCCAAAGCCTGCTTGGTCTTCTCACGGGCTTCAGGGTCGGCCAGAGTCTCGAAGTTCTTGGTGAGACCAGGCATCATCTTGGGCAAGAAAGGAGCAACGATGTTGGGGTCGTCGACGAGCTTGCACATGTTGTCGACAATGACAGCGGACTTACGCTTGATAGCGGTCTCACGCTCGGCAAGACCACGGTCAAGCAGGGGAACCATGAGGGCGAGGGTGGGCTCGTGGACCTCAGTGACGAAAGTGGTGGCACCGAGCAAGTGAACGGTCTCGGGGACGTTCTCGGGCTTGGCGATACACTTAATGAGCTCGGGAATGAAACGCTCAATATCACGGTTGACAATCAACTCGCAGATCTTCTCCATCGTCTTGTAGGCACGGTCCTTGACCTCCTTCTTGGTGTCCCACATGGACTCGGAGATGACAGGAATCAACTCAGGGACACGGAAAGCGAGCTGAGCAGGGGCGGTGCGGACGAAAGTCTCAATGGCCTCAAGGGCGGCCATCTTTTCCGGCCACTTCTGGGCGGTCAAGATGGAGTTGGTAATGTGAGGGAGGGCGGCCTTGATGGAGTTGGGGTTGATGGCCTCAACGATGGCAAGGACGGCAGCGGTGGCAGCATTCTTGACAGCGGTGATCTTGTCACCAACGGCGGCCAGGACGAGGGGGAGGAGGACAATAAGGTAGGGCTCAACGGAGGCGGCGATCTCAGAGTGCTGAGCGATGGCCTGGATGGCAGCGCAGGCCTTCTCGCGGAGGGTAGCGTCCTTCTTGTTGCTCAGCTGCTTCTCAAGAGCCTCAACAGCCCTATTGGAAAAATGTTAGCAACGACACGATTGAGTGAAGTGGATTGAGACTGTGTTATTTGTGTATGTGTATCATGAGTGGAAATCATGTAGTATTGGTGGACTTGTTGGCAGTGATGTGTTGATTATTTCCGAATGCATGTGCGGGAATAGGACTCGACAAGACAGGGCGGGCGGTGAAAGGAAATCGAACGCGCGAGGCATGCGTGTGCAGAGACAGGTCGACGAACGACGATGAGGTGCGAAATGAAATCGGCTCGTGAAAGGAATGACAACAACAAAGGCAGCTAGCTTACTTGACGGGAGCGTCCTTCTCCTCGATAGAACCGTTGATGAAGGTGGCGATGGCAACGGAAGCCTCCTTGGTAGCGGCAGCATCCTTGGAGATGGTGAGCTTCTGCATGAGCTCCTCAAGAACCTTGGTGGCCATTTTGGATGATGTCGTCTCTAGACGGATAGAAATGTAGGGTCGGGAAAGGGTATCGTGAGAGAAGGTGGCGGTCTAGAGGGAATCTATCCGCAGGGAATCGTTTAATCCGACCGGTCGAGATCAACTGCTGGCGTTGACACGGGAAAAAACGAGGAAAGAAAGAAGGGAACAGATTGGAATTGCTGACGGGAGGAGTCAGACAATAGAACCTGTTCTGCCTAGGTGTCGGGACAATCTTCCAGAAGATGGCGAGACACACAATAGAGAGTGGGTGAGAAGATGGAAGAGAGAAAAAAAAAAGATGGTTGAGGGGAGAGAGTGGGAGAGGATTAAGGAAGGGCCCGGGGCAAGAGGGGTGGGCTAAAATTTATTTTCTGACAGTGGACGGACCTCCTAGAATTTTTTTTGCACTTCTTCCCTTTCCGCCTGCACGGCCAAACAAGGCCGCTCCGTGCACCGATAAGCCGGGAGTCTTCGAGATAAGAACCTTGATTCTGGTGGGATGACGGGGGCTGTGGGGTGCGGTGGGGCTCTGCAGCGAATCACCGTTCCTCGTTTTCTTCGTAGGGTAAGGCTAGCGTGTCAGGTCGGACCCACCGGAAGCCCGCTGTGGACACCCGCCACAGGAAAAAGTTAGATTCAGCGAGGTGGCAACTGGAATTTGGGCATGCCAGCGGACGGCAAGGCCTGGAGGAAAGACCCCAAAGGACGCCAAAGGACGCCCCAAATGCAAGCGGTGAGACCGCTTCGGCTTACCACCCAACTGAGAACTGCAACATCACCGTCCATCACCCAAGGCTCGCGAAAAAACGGCATCACCGACTCTGCCCGTCGGGTGTTTATCTTCCATTCAATGCAGTTTTGATGAATAACAGTTCTATATTTAGGTTCCGACCTGAATTTATATTTTCCGCACATGCTTTAGCAAATCTCATAACTTCCAGTCACACCTTACTCGTCGTTTGGCCACCCCGCCGTTGATGTCGGTGCCCTTCTTATCGATAATCAACATGTGCACCTGAAGTTACAAGTGCCGAGGTGCCTGAGTGCCGATACCTGGGTGCCTTGAATGTACGGATTACACAAGCTTTGTTTCAAAATACATTTGAAACAGCGTATTGAACACACAAGTCGGAGTCACACTCTCTTCCGCCCTTGTACTCGGTACGTCTCGATTCGTCCATCATTGCGTCGTCGTACCGCATGCAGCTGGAGCGCTTTACCACGTCACCTTTGTTTGTGCCACACACCAGCCACGCTCCGTGGATCTCAGGCCCTTGCCGCTGTCTTCTGCCATCAGCGCCAGTGAGACAATGTCACCTACCAATTCTGCGCATCGTATTCCGTAAGGTCAGCGTCTTCCCTCCATTCATGGAGTTCAAGACTTGATTCTTCGCATCATTTCGGAATCATAATAACTCGTTCATACATGTCATTTGTGACTGAAGACTCGGATATGTTATGTATCTCCACGAATCCTCATCCGGAATACCAAGAGGAGCGCCGATCCTCCATCTGAGATCAGATCTTGGTCCACGTGCTAAATTCGTGATCAGATGTGGTTCGAGAAGGAGAGAGAATGCTGCCGTTTAGACTTCCACCATCTGGTAACTAACTAACTACGCTTTAGCATGATCCAGGGCAAGATCTGAGTCACTTCCCCCTGACTATTAACTCGGCCAGTTGATGCTGCCTACTGTAACTATAAATCTCGCCGCCCTGCTGGTGTATTCCTGACTTGCCGGATTCAACGTCCCTCAAAGAAGCATCTGAATATGTACGATCGTTACTATGGAAACAGCAGATGAAATCAAAGCATAACAAAAGCTTACGACAAGAAGCACATCAAAGATTACGTGGCTCAATGCTTGTTTACTCTGCTTCCCTGTTGTTTATCTGTGCAAGGAAGTACCGTTGCCAGACAGAGTTCGTATACAGTGTTCGAGTAGGTATACAGTCATTCGTTACCATGGAAACGATGTGATCTACGAAGTACTCAGAGCGATTCAATGTTATGAATGCGGAGTCAAACGTTTAACACGACGTTGCTTGTTTACCATGTCCATCATGAAAGTCCTGCGGCAAACCCTTTTAGTCAACGTCCAGAAATCGATCCTTAGGATAGGAGCAGCCGAATACAGCGAACTACAATAATCAGGGAAGGCTATCATCGAAACGGAAAAAGGTCTGGTTCAGATGGACGTAAAGATGCGTTTGAGTGCTGGAATCTCACGACGCGATCCGGTCTCCTGTCTCCATGCCGTAGCCCCTGAGTTCAAAATCCCAACTACCAGCCGACCTCATGGGTATCAACAACACTCAATATGAAGAATCGATATCGCGTAGTTAGTGTTTGGGCTACAGACGTGAATTAAAGTCAAGTCCAAAGTGCTAGAGATGTTTTCGGCGTATCATCTATACGGGTAGTCCAGGCAAGTCAGGCAAAGCCACGAACGAGTCGAGCGAGTAAAGGGGTCAACATACAACAACAAAATGCTCCTCTATCCTAACGGGTGCAGTACCTGTTATAACCTATTGCAAGGCATCTCTCAAGCTTCAGTATGTAGAACTCAGCAGCGCTGACTATCTGTTACAAGTCGAGCATGTCGAGAACAAAGAGCGACCGATCACCCCTATGTCTCGACGAGGTCTCTCAGGCAGCTGTATTTACAATCAACATATAATAATTCTAAGATGGTATAAACGGACTCAATCAATTATTTCTACTAAACAATATCGATCTTTTCTCCGATTCTACCGTTCATCGTGACATGCAACTCATTCGTACAATCCTCACTGCCCCAGTCCATCGACCTCAACACGTTGACTGTGCTCGAAGTACCGCTCTTTGTCACCATCTCAAACCATCTTCCGAAAACAGTCGAGTGAACTCCAACTTACGAGATGAAGCTTTGTGTGCATGTGTCTTTTCAGCACTCTCGGCACTCTCAGCTCGACTCCTTTCCCACTACTCCCGTACACACAGGCAACACCGTAGTCACAACAACCAACAACAATATCCACTACCACAGACAAAATGGCCACACAAGACCCAGCACCCGCCCCAACCCTCCACGACCCCCTCGCCCTAGCAACCGCCCAAGCCGCAGCCCGCACGCACCAACACGAACTCGACCAGCAGGACGCAAAACAATGGATCGACAACAACGAAATCTGGACAGACACAGGCTACGACTTCCTACCCATGGCAACAGCCCTAATCGAGAACCTGCGCGACAAGACCAAAGAATCGACTCCTCCTGACGGTACTACTGCTCCGAGTCCTCGTCCTGCGACTGCGTCGACGTCGACATCTGCCCTTCGACCGAATACTAGTCGCAGCGCAGTCATCTCCTCCCTGACTCTGCGGAAGAATCCTGGATCCGGATCAGGCGAACGGTACGTCCCGCCGTGGACAGCGCCTGATTACACCGATGGCAGAGCTCCACGGGGTACCATCCCCGACCAGACAAGCACCACGCGGGACGCGTTTTATAACCTCCGTCCGGCCCTGCGTCCAGAAGATAACGTCCGGAATCCAACAGATTACGCCCTGCGTTTCGGTATTGCCGAGGGGCGAGTCGACGGACGCAGTCGAATGAGTCCGTCATGGTCGAAGACGCGGAATTCGATAGTCGATACCCGACATCAGGCGCATCAGCTCAACGAGGAGCAGCGACAACGCGCGGTAGAACTGAGCAGTGAGATCTACCGTAAGATCAACCGAGTCCCGCCACCGGGCGAGGAGATCGTTCCAGGGGTAGTCGACAAAGTCCTAGCCGAGTCCGGCCTCCTTTCAAACGAGGATTTTTTGGAAGAAGTGCGACAAGCAGCCGAGGAAAAGGGGATGAGTCTCGACGAGATGGTGTCGGAGTTACGGCAGCAGAATCCGTCTATCATGAAGGCGCATAAGCGGTTTTTGAATGTGGCGTTGCTGGATCAGGATTATCAGCGTATGATGTTGGGAGGACTGACGACGGATGAGTTGATTCAGGATCAGATTCATGTGTTGGATGATGATTTTGAGATTGAGTTGGATAATGATATTCATGCGTATGTGGGCTAGCGATTCATGTCTAGGGGGATATACTGATGTGAAATTTGCAGGTTCTTTGATCGGAATAAGTGGCATGAGCGTGGAGAGAGATTCTACACCGTCGACGGTGTCAAGGCATCCTGGAATGCGGTATGTTCATATCCTTTCCGCCCCTTTAGTTTCAGCTCGACACACAAAACTGTCGATACAAGTCACGATACTAACCCCCCCAGAAAACCAACGACAACCTCTGGTCCGCAATCCAACCCGCCGCCCGCCTCGCCTCCCAAATCCTCTCACGCGCCAACCCACCCCAACTCGACGCAATCTACAACATGCTAACCCGGCAACCCGTCACCGCCGCCGAAAACTTCACAAACCAAAACAACCCCCCCATCCACACCCGCTACGTCCTCGAAAAAGACATCGACCTCTCCAAAACCTACCCCTCCCTCCGCGAACTCGAAGAGCGGCACAAATTCAACTGGAAGGAGAACGTGAATCTCGTCCTGGCCGAGCGGCTGCGCGTCTGCATCACTTCCGGCGCAGACATGCAGGCCGGACAGGCGACGCCGTATATGGAGGCGTGGGGCATCGGGACGCATGGACGGTTGAATACGCATGCGCATACGAATCCGCGCTCGAGATCTGGGCCGGATCTGATTGATCTCGACATACCGGCCGAGATCATCTATCCGTTGCTCGTGCCGCAGTATACCAAGAGCGAGAAGATGGCGTGTCTTTTCGTTATTGCGAATACCCTGATTCACGAGTTAGCAGTACGCGGTTACCAATATCCCTCCCCCTTTATGGTATCCGTGCTAACCCCTTTTCCAGCACGCAATAGCATCCGCCCAGCGAACAATCCTAACAACCGCAACCTCCACCCGCAACAAAGTGAGTCCCTCCCCCCTATTCTCCCCATTTATCTAACCCTCCCAGTACCCCCCCGAAATAACCCGTCTCCTCTCCGAAACCCGCACCGCCATCCTGGGCCCCTACAACCAACACACCGCCGAACCAATCTTCACAACCCACACCACCCCCGAACTCGGCCTGGACACCGAGGTCTCCCTCTGGGGCCAAGCCCTCCTATCCATCCACAGCATCTCCTCCCATCCAGACACAACATACCCCTACCACCACGCCGCCAACGCGCCTCTCTTCGTAATCGCAAAGCCGTACCCAGACATCCACATCCACACCCGTCGCACCACAACCCCAATATCAACCCCCCACCGCCCCCTCCCCCTCCTCTTCCTCGCAAAAGTCTTCCAATCCTCCTTCTGGCAAATCGATATCCCCCTCTACGGCCCCACCGCCCTAAAAATGATGCCAGACGCCCACATCCAAAAAGTCCTCTCGCGGACCCTCCCCTCCCACTTCGACGCGTCGCGTCAAAGACTAGGGGAATCCGTATGGCGCTTCTGCGATAACGTCTGCAAACTCCTCTCACACTCAAAACACCATATCCTCTCTACCTACCTCCGCGCCCTACGTTGGGAGAAATGGCACCGTGACCACGCTGCGCGTACTTTCGCGCAGGAATATCAGGCCTGGGGATCCGGTGTGTACGATTCCCTGAACGCGAGTGTAGCGGAGGCGAGGATGGGAGTCCTGAAGGACGCCGAGGATTTATTCACGGCGTCTGAGGACGAGGCGGGGTCCTACGATGCGTATGTTCGGGCACGGAGGCCCGGGGATGCGGTCATGACGATGGGGGCGTGGCAAGGGGAATTAGAGACGGAGTTTGAGGATATGTTTCGGCGCGGGGGCACGCTGATGCGGGCGTTGGTGGATATCCACAGTGCTATGCAAAGAGACATCGGGAGTATGGAGCGGTTGGTTTTTAACCTGCTTTCGGTCCGGGAGGGGGATGAGGTGTATTTCCTCTTCGATGAGCGAACAGGTGAGCCTGGACCTGTTGGGTTGACGTATCTGCGTCTGAAAGAGTACCAGGCGCACGCACGGGACATCATGGCCTTCATCGACAAGATCCACGATTCGAATCGCGTGGCGATGCAGAGCGAGATGCAGAAACGGTGGGATCAATGGCGCGAGCGGTTCCACGACAGTATTAAGCAATACGAGTTCCTGATCCTCAAGATCGCGCAGAATAGCCAGATCGACCCGAACGATAGCACCTGGAAGAAGGGCTTCAAACGGATCCCGTCGGGCGACTGGAAGCGCGTTTCCGAACAATACCATCGCATGGCTGTTCGCGAGTATCGTCGCATCCACCCGGACGTGCGCAAGGTAATCGACGATTACATCTACTACGTCCATCGACCAGACAATTTCCTCAGCGCACCAGACCACGGTCTGAACCCCTTACGCGTCGACACAGGCGACGACGACCTAACAGCCGCCCTCACCTTCCTCAAGAACCTAACCAGCAACCAACCCCAAAACCCAGGATTCGCCGCCACCGTCCCAGAAGCAGACTCCGACATCATCGAGCCCCCACCACCCAGACCCCTCCGCCGAAGGGTCCTCCGCACCCCACAATCCATGCCCACCCTCCGTCTCCGGAACCCGATCCAACACCGTCCCTCCACGATCCGCGACCAAGTGCACCGCCTCACGAACGTCGTCAACCAAATCTCGGGTTTCCACCCCCACCACACGACATTCCTGACAAGTCCGGACCTAATATCCCTAACACAAGGCGCGCAGGACGTCTTCATCTTCGGACTGCGCGACGGCCTCGCTCTCGAAGATAACATGGCGCAAATGAACATCACGTTACCAACGGAGATGGACATCGTGCGGACGTCCGAGGTCAATACGCATCTTCGGAAATTGTCGATCGTGGGATCCGTCGTCGATGCGCAGACTCCGGTCGTGCAGACCATTGGGGATCCACCACAGGCACCCCAGGCTCCGCAACAGGTTCAGTATACGACTACGGCGAGGTGGCGGAATGGTGGGGATGGTTTGAGTGACCTTCCTGATTATGAAAGTGATGAGGAGGAAGAGGAGAAGAGGAAGAGGTTGAGGAAGGATCAGTAAGGGGTTGTTGTGTTTGTAGAGTATCTGGGTGATTTGGTTTGATGGCTTTTCAGTTTGTTTGTCGTTGATATTTGGTTTGATTTCATTTCTGCAACTTTGTTAGCTTTCTGCCAAATATACGTGACTCTGTTCAGGAGAGACCACAATCGATATGATAGTGACAATGATGGTATGCATCGTAGTGACCCCTATTACTCGTTAGTCAACTCTCATAATCGTCAAAAGTAAAGACTCAAACAAAGGGATGCAAGAAAGATATCTCTAATAGCGCTATAAAGGGAGCTACATGCGAGCAACCCGGCAGCAACACCGACAGCAACAACAACCTCATCCACTCATCTCTCATGATAAACCATATCATCTGCTAGCAATCCCGGGTATCACATAACAAAGCGCCGCTGCTATCAATCGAATGCAATGCTGAACCCCCTCAATCTATCTTTCTCTTCTACCTAATCTATGTTCTCCCTCGCAGCCGCCAATACCGGTTGGCAGCTTCCATGTGTAACTGGTCCGAGGGGCTCGGCGTGTTGTCGTCGTTCGACGACCGACGCCACTGAGGCACCTGGTGATTTCCAGGACGCGATATGCCCGTAAGCGGGCCGCTGTAGATGGGCTGCGTGGCGTGATACCACGCATACGAATACGGCGGGTGATTGCTCGGATTCGGCGGCGACATCTCCACGAGAGGACTCGTGGGCCCGACTTGTGGAGTGATCTCCATTGGGGTAATCGTTGGTGAACCCATCCAATGCTCCCGCGCATGAATGGGCGGGAGATCCGGCCCCTGTGTAGACCCCTGGGTATCTGGTACCCGGCCGGGCTGGTGTGTGGAGAAAGGCGGCGGCGGCAACAGGTAGGCCTGCGTCGCTGACAAGGTCGAACTCTGTCTCCTTGTCTCGCTGGAATTCGCTTGGGCCACGAAGTAGCCGGGTGTGTGCACAGGACGTGAAAAGGGGTCCCGGGACTCAGGAATCAAAGCAAGATGCGCTGGTGTCGTCGGATACCCGTTCACGGTGGCAGTATGTGTCGGCGCCGGGGTCGTCCTCGACCTTGAAACTACTTGAACGGCGTGTGGATGCTGATCTTTATTCGCATTCTTTTCACGCCGTCTTTTCTTGCTTTCCGGTTTCTTTTCTGTCTTGGTTGTATCCGATTTCTTGTCTGGCTTGTTTCCATCCACATTAGGAGTGGATTTGGCTGGCGCAGACTTTGCCGACGCAGATTTCCTTGCCCTTCTTTTCGGGGCCGGCGGCTTATCATCTTGCACTGATAAAGTAGACAGATCAGGAACTGGAGAATCAGCGACCGCTGCACTAACCGCATCGCTAGCAGCCAAGATACTCGCAAACGGACGCTTGGTTCCAGTGGGCGTAGAGTCATTCTCGCCGACAGTAGAAGTCCCAGGCTGACAGGGCTGATTTGGTTGACTCTGGATCTTCTGCTCCTGTTCAGACTTCTTCGGACGCGGTTTTCTGACCCGCTTCTTCTTAGCCGGGGCTTCCTGCTGAGATCCAACAGCAGTCTCGCTGGGAACGGTAGAGTTGGCATTGACATTGAGAGACTGGACCGGAGGAGGAATATAAGTAGTGGGAGGGGGAGCAGCGGTGGCAGGGGCTGGCAGTGCATGTCCGTAGGGATCAAAAGGGCGATTGCCAATCTTAGCAAGCGCTTGCTGGATATCCCACATAACATATGCGCCGCACTGATAGTCGTTTCGCATGGCCACTGGGTTCTTCGGCGGTGGCCGCGGCTTGCTCGGCTCCGTTGGTGGCTTGACTTTGGCATCCCCCGTACTGTCTTGTTTCTTCTCCTGAAGGCCTTCTCGTTTCTTCTCGTTGATCAACTCCCGCTTCTTTTCGTTGATCATTTCACGTTTCTTCAACGTTTCTCTCTTCTTCTCGGCCAACGTCTCACGCTTCTGCTTGTCAAGCGCCTGTCGCTGATCAGGCGAGAGCCAGAGCAGAGGCTTGCGAGCCTTCAAGTCCTCGACCCAGGCGTCGCAGTCCCATTCGATCCAGTAGTCGAGAACATCTCCCCAAGCGCTTTCCGAGGGCTTCGAGAAGTTGATGAAGATGACCTTGCCGCCCTTCGTATGGACGGCTTTAGCAAACTCTTTCACCATGACTTTCAACCCGTGTACGCGTAAACTCGTTCCGAGTACCAATAATAGATCGGGACCAGCTGCCAGATCGTGTTGCACTATGGGTGATATCAGATCTGACTGTGGATGTTCCTCGCCGTATAGAACAATATCCGGGCGTAGCTTGCCAATACTAAGGGCTCGCTTTCCCTTCTCCAGACGAGCGGCGGTTGCTCCCGCACAGTGAGGACACTCTGGTTGTTCGCCACATAGCGTACGTGACTCACGATCCTCTTCATCCCAATCAGACAGTTTGCCGCATGCAAAGCAACGAAGAGCATGCAACGACCCATGCAAGAAGACACACTCCACACCCTTGCTGGGACTGTTCTGCGGACGAGGTTTAGACTGCGGAGTATCTCCATTGCTGTTGGCGGCGTCCACAGCTCCGGCGACATCTACGTCGTCAGGCGGCGACTCCGTAGGCTCCTCTTTCTCCGTGACCTCGGTTGACAACTTTGCCGCTTTCCGCTTCTTGTTTCCAACTCCGTGTTTTAGGTCGGTCGACAAGCCGATCTTCTTTTCTATTTCGTCAATGTTCTGTGTGTATACACGAGCGAGTTTCCCGACATCTCGCATCTGTGCGATGAACTTGTGTGTTACAGTCGGCTGGATATCCTTGACTCTCTGTCTCAAGGAGGTGATGAAGCGATAGAACACAGAAGTCTTCAGAGGGTCGGCCCATATATTGCAGTCGAACAAATCGCGCCCCTTAAGATTTCGGAGATTAGAATTGGCGACTTGTGAAGTGATAAAATCCTGCGACTGTTGGGTATCGTCAGATTCAGACAAGTCGGAGCAGTCAGAGTCTTCATGCGGACTAGTATCGGTGGAGGAACCTGTATGCTCGTACGAATCAAACAGGGGCGGTGGCGATGAGAGGGGCGACGAGGTTGTGACATAGGCCGCAGCCCTGTCCGGCGTCTTATCGCGTGTACATGAGCTGATTGGATAGGATTCGTCTCCAACGGCCGAATGATCTGTCGGGCTGGTTTCACACGGCTGATCTGAGAGACTTGAGTCTTGGCTCGTCGATGAATCAGCCGAGAGTTGTGTCGAATCCCTGGGGATATTGGGTCGCAAGTTGGTCGCTTGGGATCGCGTTAATCGCCGAGAGGAATCGGAAGGCGCCACAGCTTGGGCTGGATCTGGTTGTGTCTGCTGTTCCGGCGCATTCGGCGGGGTTGTAGAAGCAGCAGGGTCTGTTGCTGTAGTGGCTGTTGCTTGAGACTCGGCTGGACTCTGGGTAGGCTTGCTTCGACAATCGGAGGGTTTAGAAGGCGATGCGGCTGAAGACGAGCCAGCGTTGTCTGGTCCAGACATGCGTCTCCGCTTTAGGGGTCGTTCGCTAAGCTCGAAGGTCGCGGCGGCGGCATTGTCGTGGTCAGTGTGATCGCCTTTCTTCAGATTGGCTTCGGCGCGATCGAATTGGTCTTGAATAAGAGTATATAGGCCGTTTTCCGAACGGAAGTCCTGTGATCAGTAGATCAGCAACCAAAGATTCACAGAACATAAGAAACGATATAGAATGGTCGCTCGTACAGGTATGCCGGAGTTTGTGCTGATTCCAGCGCCTGTGATGATAACAATCTTCCGTGACTTCGCAAGCGTATCGGCGACATTCTGGAGCAGGTCGGGGGCGTCGGGGGTGATTTGGAGGGTCGGCATCGTGGGGGAGGAGGCGGATGTAGACTAGTCCGAGGCTGGGTAAGCCCGCAAGACGAAGGTAAGGGTGAGTTGCGGGTTCAATAGCCACGGCTCATGGCGCTTCTTCCGCACGTCGGGATCATGTGTGTGAAGGTGTGAGGGTGTGAGATGGGAAGTGGGAGGTCGAGAGGAGGGCCAGCAGCAGGTCAATATCGAATCGGGCCAAGTCGAGTCCAGTCAACGGACAGTCACATGAGGACGCGTTCGGATAGGTCAATGATGCGAGAACGTGTGAACAAAAGCGCTTTCGCTTTGCATGAGAGGGTCCAGTGCAGTGTGCAGACAATGTATTGACCGGCGGGATTGACGGTGACGGGTCTGGTCTGGTCCGGGGAGAACTGGCTATGTATTATTGTGGAAAGACGAAGTGAGAATGCTGGATGATCGGAAGGTGTCACTCGACAGATGCGGCGGCACGGCTCCACCTTATTGCCGAGATGAAGCCTTGGGGTCGCTCCTGCCGTTGCGGCTGCTGCTGGTACGGAATACCTACGGGTTACCCTAGTGCATTGTCGGAGCATGTGCTGGCTGATGCTATCATCGCTAGGTACGGATTACGGCATACAGGCGTAAAAACAGCGACACGGCTAGTGCAAATCGGGAACTTTTACACAGATGTAAGACGCTATCACAAATAGGGCATAGACCCATTAATTCGTAAAGTGCATTTCTACGCGCGCTGGCCGGCGCGGGCACATTTATCTAGAACATCATCATTCCTAGACATCATTCACCATGACTTGTACGGATTACATACATGAGTACACATCAGTGACTTTCCGTGAATCATATCGGGTCAATCAAAAACACAGAGACAATGCAGATATTCCTCCCAATTGCAATTCTCAACGGCGCAAGACAATAATCTCGTGATTGTGATTCGTGGATTTTACGGATTAATCAACAACAAATTTCCCTCCAGTCAACTCCTCGCTCAACGCCCAGAGTCTCTCACACACATCCGGATCTTTCGCGTGTTTTGCGCACGGATGAAATTGGCAGTCGGCGAGGTAGAATTCAGTGGATGCTAGAAAGAAGTCAGTATCTGAATCGGTGGGAGTCAGAGAAATCACTTACAATCAAGCGCCGGATCCAACGCAGCAACGACAGACGTCGAGCCGCCCTCGTCGCTATTCTTCCAGTACGGCGCCGTCGCGATGATGGTCTTGGCGATCTCCTCGTCTTGGCCTTCTTTATTCCGTCCGAGGTTACTGATTACACCTATCGCAGTTCTCATTAATTTTGAACCAAGTTGGTCGTGAACGTACTCACCACCCGGGTTAAGAGCATACGACATGATACCCGTATGACCCGCGCGATCATGGAAGTACTTCGTAAACAACACATTCGCCGTCTTGCTCTGCGCATATGCGATAATAGAGAGATACCCATCTGCCGACGGCTTCACGAAAGCAGGTGGTATAGGCACGGTATGTCGTTCTTCCATGGGAAGTTCCTTGTTCTCCATGTTATAATCGTGGAAGCGGATCGGGGAGAGGTTATGCGCGTGACTAGACACATTGACGATTCTCGTCTGACCCGGAGGCGAGACCTTTGCTGCGGCTCTCAGGAGAGGGTATAGCAGCTTTGTGAGTAAGAAGGTGCCGATGTGGTTGACGCCGAACTGCATCTCGATGCCCTCGACTGTGTATCGTCGCAGACTAAACGTGCAGCCGGCGTTGTTGACGAGGATATCGATGGATGAGATCAGTTGCTTGACTTCATCCGCTGCTTTCCGGATTGAGTCTTGCGACGCCATGTCCATGAGGACTATGTGAATATTTATGCCAGGATACGCCATCTGAATCTCTTTCGCCGTCGTCTCGACCCTTTCCTTGGTCCTCGCCATCAGGACCAAGTTAGCCGGTTTTTGGGACGCGAGGGCTATCGCAGTCCCTTCTCCGACGCCCTGCGGGCCGACGCCGGTGACGACGACTGTGTTGTGTTAGTCTGATAGATCGCATAGGTTTGTGGTGTAGGTACGCACTGTTTCTGCCTTTGATCCTGTCCGCATAGCTGGCAGCTACTTCGAGGGCAGACGTTCGCTCGCCCCAGTTCGGATTTGAGACCATTGTGACGACGGGATTCAAAACTCGAAGCGAAGATGTCGCGGAGGTACGATTAACCGTATTATCACCCTCCGTCACTACACTTATATGCCGTGATATAGGCTACACTTAGCTGCTTGAGCTCTTGATGTACCGGTAGATAAGACTCAGCTGCCGTGGACTCTCAACCTTGCCATATCCATCCGTCACTGCTACGTCCGTTCCCATTCAAGGATGGCGACAATTTAGGTGCCTTAGAATATCTTGGCTACGACTGTGTTCTGCGGCTAAAATAGTCACCTCCTCCAACTGAGTCGGCAGATGTGTTGAGTAGAATTCGGCATGGGCACAGATGGAACAGACCAACATCGAGTCAGTGTTGAAGAGGGTGAGTTGGGGTATTCGGTACTGCACGAGTCCTGTTCTATCCTCGCTATCTATTCAACCCCTACCCATCTGACACGTTCCCAGTTCTCCAAGTAGTCAGGGATCCAGTCCTCCAACCGCCTCACTACGATATCTCCATCTAACTCGACGACGACTCGACCGTCGCGTCCGCAATCCTAACCTGCTTCATCTCAGGAACATCTGGCTTCGAACCAAGATGTCTCGTGCACTGATACGTCTCGAACTTCCTCGCCGGAACACGTGCCTCGAACTATTTCCATTAGCATAGATCCCCCATAAAGACAACAAAGAAAACTCACCATCTCATCAATCTCCTCCAACGTCCGTCCCTGGACCTCAGGCAGATACCACCACAACCAAACCGTAGTAATAAGACAACTACCCGCCCAAATATACCCGTACTTCGGCCCCCAGTTCAACTCCAGGGGATTAATGAAATACGGCGCCGTAAACGACGTCAACCAGGCACCGAAAAACCCAATCGCCGTCGCCAGACCAAAGGTATGACTGCGTAGACGCTGTGAAGCAAGTTCGCCGCCCGAGAGCCAGGCGTAGGTGTTCACGCACAGGTTATACGACACCACATAAATAACACTCAGACCGACGATGACTTTTCCCGTCTTCTGCGTTCCCGGCTCGACGGTGTACACGATGGCCATGATGAGTTGTGCGAGACCGCAGAAGATGAAGCCCGTGATCAGCATCATGCGTCGACGCCCAAACTTCGTGACGATGAGGGTGTTGAAGAGGATCGCAGCTGTGCCGATTCCGGATAGGATGCATGAGTTCTCGAAGGATTCGCCGACGTTGGCCATTTCGAAGAAGTACGTTCCGTATGCTACCTCACTGTCAATATCAGTCTATCATGTTAGAAGAGATGAACATACAAATCATAAAGATCGATCCCGACGCAGCCTGCGTCGTCAACGCCAGAATCGAAACAATGGTTCTTCGCCGATCAACGGGCGTCTCGAATAGGGTGCGGTATCCCACGTCGGATTGGATACGAGCCTCTGCAGCAAGAGTCGTGATCATCTCTTCCATTTCCTCAGCAATGGACCAGCCTTCTGGTCTTAGACGACGAAGTGCTTGTTCAGCTAGGTCGTGTTGACCCACTGATAGATGTCAGAATATCCCGAAGATATAAAAGGAGCAAAGCTCGACTTACTGCGACTCGTTAGGCCAGACTCATAGATAATCAAGACATAGAAACATACCTCGTAGCCAACCATCTCGGACTCTCAGGAACAAAGAACAGCCCAATCGTAAGAATCAACGGGACAACATGCACAATCCCCAAAGGAATAATATACGCCGTCCTGTTCAGGATCTTGGCCGCAAAGTTGTCGATAATAGCACCAAGTAACGACCCGATCGAAACCCACGTATTAAACAACGAAATCCCAAACCCGCGATACGGACCCGGCGCACATTCCTATCACCGTCAGCTACATCAACACTCCCTTCGATCTACTCGTACTCACCTGAATATAAAGCTGCGAATGCGTCATCAAAAGCCCATTCGCAAGCCCAATAATAAGTCTCCCCGCATAAATCCCCCCAATACTCGTCGTCGCCTGCATCAGCGCCGTCGAGACAAACACGCCCACACACGCGATCCAAAGCGAGACCTTGCGACCGACATAATGCGCCGTGAAGCCCGCCGTACTCGACGAGATGAACGCGCCGAGAATCATCAACGACGCGATGAGTTGTTGGCGTGTTGCGTCGATGTTCCAGCCGACCGGCGATAAGGGATCCCGTTGTCCGAAGACCTTTTCAGTCGTCAGTACTCTTCAACACCACCGCAGTAGATTAGGATACAAGTGAAAGACTCACCTCCAGAAACCCAATCATCGCCTGCAACCCGCCGATAATGCCGAAATCAAGCCCGTACTGGAACGAGCTGAGCGAGACGAACGAGATGATCAGGAGCCCCTTCCAATGCTCGCGCATGCCCATCTTGGCAACCTGATTCGACGACATCGTGTGAGTAACCTGGTTTTATTCACTTCGGTTCCCGGTTTCGTTTTCTTCGGTTCGGTTCACGTCGAACTCAAGTCCTCGTCTACAACGAGGCGAACACCCTTCATATGAAGAAAACCAGGTCCATGCCCGATACTGCTGGACCACCTACCCACGTACATACATCCTACTCCAACACCCGAAACAAGAGGGGAACCGTTCACCAACTGTTAAGTGTGGCGTTCAGCCCAGACACGTCTGCAGAATGATACGATCGACAATGCGTCCGCATCCGCGCCTACGAATTACCAGCATCCCTCCATCCACCAACGTACAACATAATTCCTTAGTAGGTATGTAGAAGTGTGATTAGTAGTAGCCCTACACCCGGAAGCACTGCACGCATGCATTGGCGCGTCCGAACTCGATACTCGATTCAGACTCGTTGCCGCCGTCCACTACCTACCGACATATCGGCTCTTCTTTCTCCCTTTACTATCCCCAAGTCGTCCGTCTAAATGTCGTATGTTATACCTACCTATGTGTGTAAGTGTGTAAGTAGGTAATTTCAGCCAACTCCATCCCTCACTTGCATTATCTCACCTACTGCGCTGCGCTGCGTACTTACGTGTCTTCTCTCGGCTCTGTTTGTGTCTTGGTAGAGAAACGGGAATCCCTCCGATAGGACTCAACAGCCAAGTTCCCACAGAAGAGGCATAGGTCTTTCTTGGCGACAAAAGTTCGAAGAAGTGTTAGTAGTAGCTGTACGGAATAGCAACGATAAGAATGTGTCCAAGAATAGGTAGGTAGGTAGGCGCGTAGGTAGAAGATCGACATGATCTCATCCCGCATCTTGGCATCTTAACCACAATCGACTCGTCTTGAGATCGTGAATTTGCCTTTGTACGGATTAGTCAAGTCACATCAACACCAAGCGTCGCAAACTTCAACGTTTTCATCACCACCTCTCTTGAAAAATTCTACGCAATCCTAGTAAAACAATATCGTCTATTCTTCCATTCTACTCAAAACATATCCAACTTAGAACAATATGTATCTATCTCAACACTGACTCACCTAATACCGGGCACTCCTCGCTCCAGGACTCACATCCCCACCCGGACCCCGACTCCGACTTCGACTAACACTCCTCGCCCTCGCTTCCCGTCGACGGTCACCCTGCATACGGCCCGGTGTATTCGTTCGTTCGAGACTTTTTCTGCCTTCGGTAGCGGTGGGACTCAGCTCGGCAGGGTTAGGACTCACCTCGACCTCAACCTCAACCGCAGCAACAGGAACAGTCGGCACTTGGATATCCACAGATGCGCGCGGTGTGGCGCCGTAGATGTCCTCATCCTCTTCCTCCCCATTCTCATTCTCCTCCCCCTTCTCCTCATCATCAACACCCTCAGCATCACCAAACCCCTCCGTCCCAGGCGTAACAACAACCCCCCTCATCGCCCTGCCCACAACACTCTCCCTGACCAACACAGGCGGCGGCGGCAACCTCTTATTCGTCAGGACTCTGATCATGGGCTGTTGTGCGTTCCTTATCTTTTCATAGGACGCGTTTCGTGACCCAGATACCGTGTTCCTTAGCTTCTCATACGCCGGGCTGCTTGGGGTCCTGGCACCATACACGGCAGCCGGCGACCGTGGCACACTCTTCGCGTTGAAAGTCTGATTGAACGCTTCCCGGGCATCTGTGTAGGGATCTGGTCTCGTTCTCTTTCGCTCGTCTGATGGAGAGGATGAGGATGAGCTGGTGCTGGGTGGTTGCAGGGTGATGCGGGGGGTTGTGTTTCCTTCGTTGCTGTTGTCAGTGTGGGAGTCAGCAGTATCGTCATGGGCGTTCTTCTTCCCCTTACCCCAGACCGCGCGCCACAAGCCCCCGAGGACACCCTTCCCATTCGCATTCTTTTCTTTCCCATCATTCTTGTCCTTCTCCCCATCATTCACCTCCCTCACCTCCCTCTCATGAACCATCTCCTCCTCACTCCCCATCGGAACCGGAATCGGCATGGGCATCGACATCGGCATCAACGTCGGCATGGACAACGGCATCATGGGCACCGCCCACTCCTGTCTCGTACTATCCCTCCTCGCGCGTCCATTCCGTCTCGTGCGCGCAACCCGCGCACTCCGATTCAAAAGATCCTCCATCTCCACACCCTCATCAACCAGTCCCGTCCCAGTCTTAGCCCTAGCCCTACCACCACCACCACCATCACCAGAACCAGAACCAGAACTAGAACCAGAACCAGGCAAGATACCAAGCTCCAGATCCGTCAACCGATCCAAATCCGGCTCCGTCTGCCGCGGATGAATCGCCGCGTTCTGGCGCGCCAAGCTGATTGTTATCAGGAAGACGAGGGACATGGCCAGCACGAGGATGGTGCCTGCTACGGCGCCTTCTAGGAAGGTGGACATTTTGGCTGCTTACCTGGGTAGGTTTGTAAGGGCGAAACTGATGGTAGGTGAGTGATCTTCTTGGTGTGGACTGTTGGGTTGATTTGTGTGGTTTGTCGAGTTGAATGTGTTGCTGTTGAGTTGTGGGTGAGTTGGATGAGGTTGTTGTGAGTGTGAGTTGGTGATGAGATGAGTGATGAGGTGAGTAAACATGCTGACGTCTTGGCGGTATATATACTCAAGAACGAAAGCATCGCGAGGAAACTACACGATTGTTTTGTAAACATCCCCATTGTTTACGAGCTTGAAGTTAGACAAAGGGGTTGTTCGAGTTTGAGTTGGACAAAGGAGGTGTTGGGACGTCGGTACTTTTGAAAGCCTCGTGCATCGTGGACTTATTCACGCGTCTACGAGCAAGTTTCAACATATCGAAAAAGCGAATTCAATCACATGAGTCAAAAGAGCACACTCAATCACAGGTGAGAGTCAAAAATGGGAGGCACAATTGATTGCGACATCTATCATCCTCCAGCGTCCCAGAGGCATCAACCAACCATCACACCTGTATCCCAGCCATATAAAAAAAGTTTATCAATAAAAATAAAGGAAAAAAAAAAAGAAAACCCAGATCTGTGTTTATACCCCCGAATCGATTCCATATCCTCATCCTCGTCCTCCCAGCCATCGTCACGAAACCAGCTCGCGACGCTTTCATTCGTTATTTTCTTATCCCCGTCGTTCAGTCACCATTTAGTTACCAACGCTGGAGATGCAGTTGCCGCCGCCTGGATATCATGTTAGTATCGAAGGATGAAGTTAGGGGTATATGGGAGAACTTACAGTAGGGGTTGCCAACGTAGTTGGAGGTCAGGATACCAGAAGAGGGGTCGTTGCTGCCCTGGTCGACAAAGTGGATAGGGACGGAACCGCAAGTAGCGCAGCCGTGGTTGCCGAGGGCATCGACGAGCTCGCGGATCTGAGCAAGAGTGAGGGAAGCACCCTGGGGGAACAAGCAGACACCACCCGTGCCGAGAGAGGCAGAGGAGCTGAGGCCGATGGAGCCGGAAATACCGCCGAACTCGCCGCTGATGCTGGGCGAGATGGTGATGTCGACGCTGGTACCGACGCAGACGATGTGGTCACCCGAGTTGTAGACAGTGTTGGGGTCCTTGTCGGTGGCAGCGAGCACGTCGTGCCAGAGCTGCATGATGCGAGTGCCGGTGTGGTTCTCAATGGTGGCAAGACCGCAGAGGCCAGAGCCACGGCAGTTGATGCCAAGGGCGACGGCGGGGGCGATGAGGCCGGCGACGGAGAGGAGGTTCTTGAGGGAAGACATGGTGATGGATTAGATGAGTGAGGAGTGAAGGAGTTGGTTTAGAAATCGAGAGAAGACTGGTTTGGATGTTGTGTTGGTGATGATGATGAAGGATAGAGATCGATGAGGGCGACGATTGACTCTTCTTATACTCGAAGCTCACCCTCAACGGTTAACCCCATCAGAGTCGACGCCCTCAGTCACCCCCTCATGATCATCCAGTCACTCGCTTCGATCTCTACGGTACTTCGTACATACTCGTATAGTCTACCGCGTCGATCATTGCAGGATCACCTCCCGGTCGTGAACCTTGAGGGTCATCGTATGTTGGCGACGCGAGACTACATCCACTTTCCTACTGCCATGCATGAATCCGTGACTCAAGCTCATCCCTCAATTGCATCTCGCTGGCTCTTGGCCCATGGCTGACGCGGTCGTGCAGCTGTTCGTCGTGCCAGATCTCAGTTTCTGTGGAGTTGCCATAGCCTCTTCAGCCTTCTAGGTTGGCACCGCTGCTGATCCCGCCCGGGATGCCGATCCTCCTTTATCAGTGGCACGTTGTTCACCTCGATGTTCTATGCATCGTCAGCATGTGATGTGTTACATCGCCCTGGAACATCGCATTGTTTCGACGACGTGCTAAAAATACTGTCGTCATTCCACATGCCCGTAGGCCACGACGTTCGTTGTGCGATGGAACGCTCGACACAGCTCATCCTGGCATCGCTGGCCGATCACTCCAGAATTAGAAACACCAAGCTGGCGACTTGCCCTATGCGGTAAATGCCAAGAAGGTATCGCCGTGAGCCTCCGAGCGATATTCTCCCGGACTGCCCTCCGACTTCATCTGTGCCGTATTCCAGTAAAAGGGGTGTAAAAGGAGGTGAATTGGTGCTCTTCTTTCAAACAACCATCTCAGAATGCAACCCCTCTGGTAATCTGTGTTAATCTGTCGTTCATATCTTAATAGGAGAGGTTATGCGATGCATGATCATTAATCTTCGGGAAATTGTTTTAGAAGACTGCTAGGCGATGCTGAAACAGGCCCCAGTAAACCTCCCCGCCCGGATTCCTGAAGGAACGGACCCATCGACCCACAGCCGGTGTGGCCGGCAGACAACTCCCGGACCGGGAGCTGCCAGCACGCTACACCAGTGCCATTCATACACAGACATAGGTTGGCATTCCGTAGGATTGTTCCTTTTCAGAAGGTAACTTCTCAACGTGCTGTTCCCACACGCGTCATTTTATTCACTCGACTCGAGTCAAGTCGCGTCGAATCGAATCGACATGCCGACCACGTACCCGAGACTCGAAAGCTGTGTGGCTGGACTGCGATTGACACTGAGCTGGCAGAGTTACTAGGCCTGATGCGAACGAGAGACTCTTCGCTTAGACGAAGAGATCTAGCCCGGCCAGATCAGCAACGACCGTATCCCACCCGAGTTATACCTGAACTTGGTTCTGATCATCCATACGATAGATATTGATGAGCACTGCCGACCGCTC
The DNA here is from genome assembly GCA_028637755.1 of Xylariaceae sp. X170. Classification (NCBI taxonomy): domain Eukaryota; kingdom Fungi; phylum Ascomycota; class Sordariomycetes; order Xylariales; family Xylariaceae; species Xylariaceae sp. X170. The sequence goes on from JAJFDJ010000083.1 coordinate 75,980, forward strand.
ATCATATTCCGCCCTCTTAAGCTAACATCGGTCGTCTTAATGATCTGGGGAAGCGGGTGCGGATGCGGCTGAAGTGTCAACTCAAACTGACCTCATTTTTTAGTGCCCGCGACTGGCTGGCGCCCGTCGACGATGCCCTTTAAGAGCCGTATTAAGCGGCAGAGGCCAATATCACTTGCGGACTTGCGGATTTGCGGGGCCTGGCGTGCGGATTTGCGGAGCTACGGATGGCGGACTTGCAGATCATTGGGCCTGGCCTGGCGTCGGGCAGGGTCTCGGGCATCAGCCTGTGCCTGGATGATGACAAGCCCGGCATAGCAAGAGCGGTCAGAAGAACTTCAATGCGTGCTCTGCCGTATATATCACACGCCACCCGAACGATCGAGACCTAGATAGTCTGCTTTCCCATTGAGTATCCAAAGAATACTCACCCGTACAACTCGTTCACTACGGAATACACCATGCCGAAAGGATCACTTACTCGCTTATTTGACATCTACCGAAGCGCTGAAGAACTTGTGGTGCTCACGAGTCGACTGCTTTGTCATTAGTTCTAACTTCTCGATCCTTCGAGTCACAGACTCGTAGTACCGGCACCCAAGAACTGTCGAATCTCTTGATTGTGTTCTGAACACCATCAACAATGGTAGAGCAAGTCTCGAATGACTGTTCAGCATCAAATGTATCAGGTAATGTTTACCAATTGCAAATGCGTCGGTCTGACTCACAGCGAAAAAGAAAAGCGACCCTTTCCCCTTCTGATGTCGGTGCCAGGACTACTGATCGTGAGCATCGACAAACGCGCGCATGACACGGTGGGCACAATCGGCGACTGGTCGAAGTTGACGACGTCGACATCAAGCTGACCGCTAAGGTCAATAGCTATCGTGAGCTGAAAATTGCCCCATTTATTGCTGACGACCAAAGGTGCGTACCATGAGGTTCGCGAATCAGGTCTTCGGTGTGAGGCGTCAGAAATCCGAATGGCATGGGCTCTCACTAGGACCCTCAAACAACAGGTTTCACTCTGTCGACACGCTGTCTCATACTGCTGAGAATAACACGCCCTCGAGACAGATTATTGTCTCACGTGTTGTTTCGTTATATATGGCGACACCGTTTGACTGCTCACCTCAGAGTCTCATCATGTAACCTCATCGCGTCTTCCCACACCATGATGCTTCTGACATCGACAAAGGTGAGATGTTTTTCTTGGTTTTGCTTTTCTAAATCACTTAGCCCATGTATAATGATTCGAGTGTTCCATTGAAGGACGACTTGAGTTGATCGACTTAGAAGTCGCTACAAGCGGAGCGTTGATTGGGTCAGACTTGCAGACTCGTCAGTGCATCATGTCTCCTTGGAGTTCAACAGTCCCGCTCGTGATGGAATAGGATGCTCAAACCAGCGCCATCATATCGATGTTGTGTTAGCCTGAGCGCTGGACGGATTCTGAAACTCCATTTGTAGGCTGCGTTGTTTTGATATCGCGGCATTTCTCGTTTTGTCTCAACTATCTTCAGCATTCCGTACTTGGGTGCCGTTAAGGGTTGACGGTTAACCATCTGTGACCGACATCTGTGGGACGCGACTTGTATAGGGCAACCTCAGTCGTATCTCCTTGACTGTGTTAAGACGACAATTCAGTCAACGGCAGGGATTGAAACCAATCAAAAAGAAGTCTACCCACGGCAACATTGTTGTCTTGAGCAACTAGCTGGCGGTTTAGTCTTCTCAGGTATAACTATGGTGATATGAAGCGGGTACGGAATCGTCGCCTTAACACAGCCCAGGAAATAACAAAAAGCGACAAAAGTAACTGGGTCGACTGCTTTGTGAAAGTTCCAGCTTCTTAGCAGATACCTGGTAGGCAGCAGGTGAGCCGATCCCATCTGTTGTAGAAAGAGATCTGCAGAGAAGGATCACCGACCGATGATCAGCCTGTGACGCTCTGTGTAGACGTTAGGAGGTACCTGTACTCCATAGATATGGATGTAAAGTATCAGGCGAGATGTTCAGCTTACGAAACCAGAGTAAGACACCAACTGCAGCCCTCTCCATCAATCAAACGTCTTTGCCCAGAAACCAGGGTTGCGAGACATTCACGCTGGCATTAGAAGCACAGTCTGCCGATATCACCGGGGTGAAACGTTGAACAAAATGAGATGAATGTGAAATCAGGAAGATGCCGGACTTTGTAGTTTAGTCATGTCAACCCTCACGCAGAACCCCGAAACGCCAGTGATTCAAGGCCTCGAGAACACGCAACCGATTCGTGAATAGTAAGTATCCCAGAGACAGCTTCGACGAAGTACCGGCTGTGTGCCTTTCGGAAGCGAATGATCAGTCTGGTTGAGAAGACGAATTCACGCCATAGACGGCGTTATTTCTGACTCCGTGATACCTTCAAGTGCTCCTCTGCAAGAAACAGTGCTAGAATGTATGTCAGCACAGGAGAATAGCCATGTTCAGGCACGAATTCTTCCAGACTGAATGACCTACTCGGTAGCTACTGGGAGGCTCTAGGGTAGGCAAGTCCCGATCAGTCCCTTTATGACTGGCACGGGCCCATGAATATGGGACTGAAAGGCACCAGCTCACTGTCATATTGCTCGCGACGTCTCATTTTGCTGTGAGGAGCTCGAACGGGCTAGAGAATGTGTCGTAAGACAGTTCCCAACGCAAATAGGCATCTCCGGCGAGAAACCTCAGCAGATGCGAATTATTTGCCAATCCGGAACTTCTCAACTCCCGCTGTTGACGTCTTTGAATGTTGACATTGAAACCAATAACTGACTAACAATGAGATCTGAATTGGACACGTAAACGATTCGACGCCGGATCTCTAGAATTCATGGGTTGGGCCGTGAATCTGGAAACCTCCGCATGGATTGGCAATTCGATCGATCTCAGGACCAGACTGATCATTGACTCGGGAGAACTGGAAACAACGTTCCGTCGTTAGACTTTCCGGGGTCTTTCCATATCGTCAAGAGATCACTCCTCGTTCCTGCCTGTTGCATCAGAAGGGAAGGTCGGACCCCGTCCCAGGGAAGGGACGACCATGGTATGTCGTAGGTGAGATCATCTGTCGAGCTTCACCCGTCTGAGGTGGACCCGACAGCTTCAACTTATCCAACTATTCATCCAGAGATATATTCGCCGATTCAATGCTCTGTGCCGATTGATCCCATCTGTGACTCTGGTAGGTCTCGCGCATCAGGCTTCGTTTTTTCTCTCTTCGTAGATCACGGCCGGTCTACTGTATTTGGTCGAAATGTCTAGACTCCATGCCCGCCACGCTCGTATCGAACCCGCATTGATCAGGGACCACGGCCAACAATGAGCACCGTGCTTGGCTTCCCTTCATCTTCGAGAAGAAACCCAGAACTGAACGACCAGGTCCTATCCAACACTTCTATTATCGACAAAGGCCTATAAGATGGCATCTTGCAGGGTTTCATCGACGAGAAAACGGTCATGGATGCCCGTGCAACCGTCCAACGTTTTTGCCACGGGAAGTTGGCCTTCCGAGAGGCAGACCAATCGGCTAGTGCCCGGAACCCGTCCGGATGGAGCTCCGTGAAGAAAGCGGCCCGTCGACACTCGGTAGTTGGCAGTGTTGAATGAAAATTTGATCGAGACCTTGCACGTCGTCGGGCCAACAACAGCGGGATGGCTGCAGTTTGAAGGGAGGCGCCGCGTCATCGTGGCGACCGCGTGTAACGTTTTCTCAGCAAAAGCTTGTTACTTGCGCTTGGCCATGTTGGGTTAGCTGGTTCTGTAAGTGTTGGCCGATCAGCCAATCATCAAGGCCGTAAAGAAGATCGCTAACGGGAAGGGGAAGGTTTACTAAGGTAATATCTCCGAAGCTATGCGCTGCGCACGCCAATCCTAGTGCACCCTGCACAGCGAACCATGGCACAGGTTTGCCAATCAACGGGACAGATCTCGGCCATTCAAATTTTTTTTTCATTGGGTTTTTTCTTGAAGATCTGTCAAGACAGATAAGAGAGTCATCCAGCTAAGATATTCGTATAATCCGTGTGGGTGGCGGTCAGTCGAGAGAGACTCGTATCCCGCGCAAGGAGAGATACTGCCCAGATAGGCATAGCCTATCTATTCCGTATGCTGGCAAAGAGTCATTGCACGTGACGCATACGGCGAGATCGGATGAATGAATCAAAGTGCGGGGAGAACAAACATTGAGAGAATCCTCCGACTTGAATGTGCTTCATGTTGCCGCGAGTCCGGGACCGAGACAGAAGACGTTTGAGATGTGCCTGAATAGGCAATATTCAGTTAATTGTTTACTCAACACATCAATGTCTTGCCTTCCCACGATTTATTACCCAACTAGGCAACCCCTTTGCTCTCTCGACCGCTCCCGAGATTCTGTTTGACGATTCTGTTGGACACAAAAATATCTTTTCTGTATCTTTTCAGTCAATCTGGATCTCCGCTTAACAAAAGAGGAAGCTCCTGCGAACGCTGCCAGCTCGTTTGGGGGTCACTGGTGGAGTGTCTATGCCCCAACTGGTTAGTTGGCTCCCGGGATATCGACGCCGTTCCCAACCAACGGCGGCACATGGGCTAGGGCGAAGCCAGCCGCCCTATGGGTGCGCCGAGCACTGTGCACTAACAGTAGCAGCTGCATTAGCGCGGAGCGAACATTCTGCGGGGAAGCGATGCCACAAGAACGGGAGGCGCATTTCAGTGAGATCCAAATGGCGGGACTCGCTATAAGTGAGGGATGTAGTCGTACCGTAAGTCCGATGCAAAACACTGTATCAGCTTACACAACCGTAATAATCATGTACAGTCGATGGTCTCAAGCCACACGGTAACAGTACTTGCCTGCTGCAAAAGAACGTCCCTGCATTATGGCGTCCAGCCCTCGTATCAACAGAACAGGGAACGCCGAAGGAACGAGACTGCGTGCGTGATCAACACCGAGCGAGAGCACACATGATGTTTCGGCATAAGAATAACCATGTAAGCCAGCTTTTCTGACGGTGCCGCTCGTCCGGATCTCTGTTTACTTAGAGGTATTTATTCTTCTTTCCTTCACTTCTCATGAACTTCATCTTCAACTTGTCATAGATTATACGGGATATTTCGTACAGAGTATATCAACAGTTCGTCGCTACGCCAACGAGATAGTGACGACGATCTAGAGATACAAACAGTCTTATAATAGTCAGGCGTCGCTTTGACGCAGGCTCGTCAACGCCATGACTACCAGCATCCACGGCTCGGGTTCGGGCCCCAACGGCTACGTCTCTGAAGATGACAACATCTACCCGCCTCACCATGGCATGTCCGCGGGCACATACTTAGCGACACGCATCAGCACGCTCAAGCCGCCTATGAACAAGGCCCCCAACCCCATCCGTCTCCTCAGAATGCTATCTGCTCGCAACTGGGGATTTTTCGCTATTTCTTTCGTTGCCTGGGTAAGTTCCCCTGGCTGTCTTCTTATCAACAAATGCTGATGACTGCCAGGCCTGGGATGCCTTTGACTTTTTTAGTGTTTCTCTCACAGCTTCCGACTTGGCAGCGTCATTCGACAAATCCGTCGCTGACATTACCTGGGGAATCACGCTCGTGCTCTTACTGAGATCCGTTGGATCCATCGCGTTTGGTATCGCTGCCGATCGCTACGGACGAAAGTGGCCCTTCATAATCAACAACCTGCTCTTCATTATAATCGAACTGGTGAGTTCTTTTTATTTTATTCCTCCAGTACCACGATTCACGACGTAACGGAAATGACGTGCATATCTCGGCGTCGACGTGACAAGAAGATCCTGTGGAGAGCCAAGACACCCGTTCGCTGCACAGCACTTGGCATCCAAAAAAAGTAACCCCTCGTGGGCATACAATGCGAACCAATCAATATGATCGTCTCTTATAATATTCTTCCGAAAGTCTCGGCATACTACCTACCTAGATATGTAAAACTAACATGATCATCACCAGGGCACCGGCTTCACGCAAACCTACGGCCAATTCCTCGCCGTCCGCGCCCTCTTCGGCATCGCAATGGGCGGTCTCTACGGCAACGCCGCCGCCACCGCCCTCGAAGACATCCCGGACGAAGCCCGCGGTTTGCTCAGCGGCATGTTGCAACAGGGCTACGCCCTCGGCTACCTCCTGGCAACAGCCTTCGCCCGCGGCCTCGTCAACACGACGCCGCACGGCTGGCGTCCTCTCTTCTGGTTCGGCGCTGCCCCGCCCGTCCTCTTCATCATCGCGCGCTTCTTCATGTCCGAGACGGAAACCTACATCGCGCACCAGGAAATGCGGCGCGCGAACGGCAGTATTGGCAAGACGTTCATCGCAGAGGGTAAAGTCGCTGTCAAGCGCCACTGGTTGATCCTCATCTACCTTGTTCTCCTGATGGCTGGGTTCAACTTCATGTCGCACGGTTCGCAGGATCTGTACCCTACGCTCCTAAAGGACCAGTTCGGCTTCAACGCGGACCAGGTCACTGTCACCCAAGTCGTTGCGAACCTCGGTGCGATTGCTGGCGGTACCGTTGTCGGCTTCTGCTCGCAGATCTTCGGTCGACGATTCAGTATCGTCGTCATGTGCGTTATAGGCGGTGCCTTGTTGTATCCCTACGGTTTCGTCTCCAACGAACGGATCATCGCCGCCGCATTCTTCGAACAATTCGCCGTCCAGGGCGCATGGGGCGTTATACCCGTGCACCTAATGGAACTCTCACCAGGCGCGTTCAGGACATTCGTCGTGGGAACAGCATATCAACTCGGCAATCTCGTCTCATCGGCAAGTTCGACCATCGAAGCGACGATCGGTGAACGGTTCCCGTTGCCGCCGTTGGAAGATGGTGCGTCGAGGTATAATTATGGTATTGTGGTGAGTATATTCATGGGGGCTGTGTATGCGTTTGTTATTGTGCTTACGGTGTTGGGGCCGGAGCATTTGGGTAGGAAGATGGATGTTGCGTTTGATGTTGATGCGGCGGAGGCTGTGGGACATGAGGTTGGGGATGTGGAGAAGGGGGGAGCGAAGCATGGGAGGTAGGGTTCCTGTCTTTCGTCTCCATGTCTGTCTTACATAGGTTTGGAGGGACTGGGACGACGGGGAGCAGAGGGAGCTAAGAGGGAGGGACGGGAAAAGGAGGAAAAGTTATGAGTTGATGATACCACGTCTTGATCATGACGGCCTGACTGTGTCGGGAACTTATGAATGAAGTTATGTTTTGATATGAGGGCCTACGTTTTTGGGGATGAATGCATGCGTGTGTATTGATGCGTAGGATGATGCATGATGGAGATACGTGAGTAAGTAGAGTCAATAGAGACAGACTACTAGACTCGATGTGCTTGTGCGACTGTGTGATGCGATGATTGATACGGGTATTGTGACAAGGAGGAACGTGAAGTTGACTGATATCTCCTTTTCGAGATGTTTGGAAGTAACCGTTCGGCCAAACATGCCTATACTTTACACCATCCGATGCCAGCAGGTAGGTAGTATCAAAGAGAGCCACGACCATCGCGACGAAGCGAGACATTCGAATTCCATCGGTGCGTTTCGGTCTGAAATCACAATGGATACACCCCTCGAAAACAGATCCCGACTCCGAAAGTGATCTCACTGATCTCTCCGCTTTAGACAATAAGTCAATGCAGCAGCCAGCAGGCACACAGAATCATATGACCACGAATGAACAGGGTGTTTCCGAGGGGGTGAAAAAACTTCGAAGCAGTTCGAAGAGTGTGATATGGAGAGGGACGATAGGATGGCTGTATGCACGTTATATTACCCATTTCATGCTGTCCCTGTGGACTGCCTGTGAGGTACGTTCGGGGATGATCGAGTCTTCGACGTTTATATGATTGCCATCGAACCAGAGGGTTCAATTCACAATCGAATTCAAACCAGCGGTGTCAAGAAAATGCCTAGCCTTATGACGTGTGAGAACGTGTTTGTGTGACATAGCATCGGAACGTGGGAAATGGAAGCTTCATGCGCATATTCCCATCAAGAATACGATATATGGTGGTGATGGCCGACCGGACTGTGTGTGGCGACTATTCGAGACAACAATCGGTCACTGACAGGCAGGGGTTTGGACTACCTAATTGAAACTTACAGCTACATACCTCGAACTTATAGCTACCTCACTTCTTAAGACAGCAGCTGGTGATAGAAGTGCAATAATGGTAGCATGGACAAGTACCTACTCATGATAATCTTCGACCAGTCAAGCAGATGGGACATATTTGACCATGTCTTCTTCACTGCGTATGATGTTTCCACCTGACTTGCTGTTCAGGGGTTATCACAGCGAAAAGCGTCGTGGCTACGGAGAATGAAAAAATCGCATCGGCAGATGGCATTACGTAGAGTACCTACACTACAGTTACAACTTTGAGGGTTAATTGAGACTTGAAGTTTGTGTGGATGCAGATCACATTGTTGAAGATAAGCGTGCGTTGCTGAGTACCTCGAGTTCTATGCGGAGTGAGATCATCCCGTGTGACACAGCCGTGGCACCTGAGGGAAAATAGGGGTTAGGTATGAACATGCAGCGAATATTTGAGGATGACTGCCGACTGGACAAAAGGTTGTTTGAATGGGCTTTTGGTATTGTGTGATGATGCTTACTCCTGATTCTCTGTCAGGGTAATACCACAGCGAAGGAGTCGTGACAACGGAGAATGAAAAAATCGCATCAGGAGTTAGCTTACACATGCAGTACTACAGTACAGTTACAGCTTTTGAGGGTTAATTGAGATTTGAAGTTTGTGTGGATGCAGATCACATTCTTGAAGATAAGGGCGCGTTGCTGAGAGTACCTACCTAGAGTTCTATGAGGGGTGAGATCATCCCGTGCGACACGGCATAGGCACCTGGGGAAAATAGGGGTTAGGTATGAACATGCAGCGAGTATTTGAGGCCGACTGAACTCAAGGTTGTTTGGTTAGGATTTGGTATTGTGTGACGATGTTACCCCTGATTCTCTGCCAGGGGAATACCACAGCGATGAGCGTCGCGATAGCAGAGAATGAAGACATCGTATCGGGAGATAGAATTACACGTAGAGTACACTACACTTACAGCAACCCTACAACACTCCCCCCGACCATCTACTCCCTCTTCGTCAACTCATCAATCAAACCCCGCAACTGCGCAACATCAGCCCTCAACTTCCTAACCTCAATAACAGCCGGATCATCCTGGACATCAGCCTTACTCTCCTCAACCTTCTTCGTCCACCCCTCCGTCTCAAAATCACACAAATCCGCAACCTGATCCCATTGCTCGACGGTCCCCTCATCATCCTCGCCCCGACGTCTATTAAGGCGAATAACCTTCGCAGCGCGGACCTCGACGATAGCAGCGACGAAAATAAGCGGTGCGTAGAGGATCCCCATGACGATATCATTCAGACGTTCGTATTGTTTCTTGGGTAACCACCATTCGAAGGGGATCACCAGAAAAAAAATCTCGATGAGGTTGAAGGGCGGGATGAAGACGTTTTCGTCGGGGGCGCGGACGAATTGCATTGTTTTTTGCGCGAAGAGCGCGAGGTATTCGTCGTCCGAGTTGTCGTAGATGTCCTGGTAGGCGCTGTTGTAGAGGGCGATGAGGACGTTGAGGAGGATGACCTGTTTTGTTAGTCAGAATAACAATAGATTTGGAGGGGAGGGGACGTACCATCACGACAAAGGTAAAGACATAGTACAGAATCGTACCGAATGGCGGACTGAATCTGTCGAAGCCGCTGAAATCGGGACTTTGCATGATCGCGTTCAACATTGCCTGCAGGATGAACGTGGTGTCTTCGCCCGTTGGATCTTCGATCTGATGCATGCCCATGAAGGCTTGCAGGAAGCCGACGACGACGACGATGAGCAGCGCGAAGAAGATGATGCTCTCTTTCATCATGACTTTGAGGACCACGAGCATTGCGCCGAAGAAGCGGAAGGAGTCCATGTAGAGCAAGATACGCGCCCAGAACATGGGGGCTGTGAAGGCGAGGAAATTGTAGCTGAGCGTGTTAAAGTTTTCACGACCTTCCACATCGTCTGATCCGCGCGTGAGAGCAGCGAAGCGAAGACCCAGGGAGATCATGAGGAGAATGTAAAGGGTATTGTTGAAAGCGTTCCAGAAGCCAAGGATATGGTAGCCGGCTTTGTACAGCTTGGTCAACTCATCAAAGATGAAACCAAAGGTGAAGATGTAGAGAAGGATCTCAATGATATCAAGATCACCAGACGGGTTGACACTGTTGATAGCACCGGTGTACAGAGCAAGGTACAAGATCGAGATCAGAAGTTGGAAGGCATTCTGGTTTCTCGGAGCACGCATGCGATCGGGGTCTAGATGCGCCCAGAAGGACTCGTTGTCGCGATCCTTGTAGTCGACGAAGCTGGCGGGGTCGTTTTCGTCTTGGACGAGCCAGCCGCGCCAGAGGTAGCTTAGACATTTCTGGTAGCCGGAGGAGCCAATGACGCGCAGGGCATGCAGGTCGACGGATTTCTCGATGACGTTGATGGGGACTGTGGGCTTGCCGTCGACGATGATCGAGTAGCGCTTTAGGAGCATCGAGTTCATGAGGAATGGGGTGTCTTCCTCGGATTCGATGCTGCGGATCTATTAGCCATTGAGGATACACCCTGATGGAATCATAGAGACTTACATGTGCTTGGCAATGACCTCACATGCCGTACAACGAAGCTCGTGCAAGTTAGCATCCCAGAGCTCGTTCAATGCCTGGCGATGGAACCAGTGCTTCGCAACAAGCAAGCAGAATACAACGCAAGCTCGGTACTCCGGACTGGCAGCTTCTCTCGCAGCCTGGATGACATTGCGCGTGATAACCTTGCTGTGCGGCTGGACAATCTGGTGTTCTTCAAGTTCGCATGGTACGGCCTCCAGCACGAGATAACGCAGACGCAGCGCAGTCTTTGTGACTTCATCGGCCGGAATGGCAGACTGGATAGACTGAGCGCGGTAGAAGGGAAGGACTATACAGAATCAGCCAATTGGTCTATCGTCAAAAGAACTAGTTCTGCAACTCACGGCGTTGTTGCGACTCGCTAAAAGTCCATTCGCGATGCGGTTGACCAGGATACTGGTCCCAGCCAAGAAGGCTGCTCCAGCTGAATCTTCCCATCTTGCGACTTTGTTGATCTTCACCTCGGTGTAGCCCGTGTCAGCGACGAAATGCAAGGTGTGATGTGCAGGAAGTGTGCAGGAGAACTGCAGGTGAAGAGATGGTGAAGAGGGGCAGACAAGCAGGTGAAAAGCTGAACTTGGGAGGGGTCAATTCGACTAATTCCAGCCCATTGAGCTAGTCCTCGTCAATGAACCAACAGTTCAGTGTTGGAATTACTCGCTTTCGCACCGATTTTCAGCTGCTGATAGGTAGGATGTCTCGATAGTGCGACGGGTAGTTCATGTGGGTGGAATCCTTTTCGAGGAATTGGAGGGGCGGGGAGGAAGGGAACTTGGGGATTGTGCATGACGTCGACGTTGCGATGCGACGCTAGTTAGGCAGGTCACACGTGGGAATTGCTTGCATTGAGAGACAGATTAAACTGCTTTAGGGAGTATTTATTTCATTTTCATACCGTATCTGGTTTAGTGGCAGATGTCAAGTCAACTTAAGAGCTCCCTCCTAGCGCATGTCAATGTATTGTCCAGCTCGGTTAAACAACTCCAGTTGCTGAGATCTTTATCTGAAGCTTGATAGCAATCAAAACCAGTAAAGCTTCGGGTGATTGCCCGTTATGTCCCAGGTTGAGATAGGAAAATAGACTCGGGTCACGAACGAAAGTGTCAGCGCAATCAAAAGAGAGCTTGGTGAAGCTGCCCACGATTGCAACGGAACAGAATCACGGGAAATCCAGGGTTGATCCTCTCTTGCGGGTTTTTTAGATCCTTGCTCAAAGGTAGACCATTCGCTGGTATATCGGTGTACCCAGTCGTTGGGTGTATGAGAATATTGCTGAACTCCTCTGTATCATGCTGAACTGATGGCAGCAAATAAGTCAAAAGCAGGGCTGGACTGTATAGGGGTATATTGTCAAGACAAACTCTACAGGACGGCCACTATTCACATCCCGAAATCTGAAAACGCCACCTGCGCACCGTTGAACGCCTCTTTCCATGCATCGTGCGAGCTCGCTTGGATTCGGAACACCAAATCATTAGAAATCCATGGCGCTGTGAATAGAAGAAAGTGTTAGCCGTTATATCACTCACAATAAGGGGGTCGGAAGAAGTGGTAGAGGGTACTGTCGAATATCCCTTCACACAGATCCAGACGTACCTCTCGCCCACGCCATCATCATCCCCAAAGTCGTCATCGTCACCGTTGTCGAAGTACGCTTCGGCATTGTAGTCACCGCCGGCATCATCATCAGCGCTGTCGTAGTCATCGTCCTCGAGCTCCATCTCCCCTTCTTCATCGTCGTCGGCGTCACCAGCATCGCCATCCTCTTTGTCCGCGTCTTGACCGGCACCCTCAATACGCGCTTTGCGCTCTTCCTCGGTCTCGTTCTCGCGACGCCGGGTCGAGCGTGACGAAACGAACATATCGTCATCGTCTCCGTCCACAAACATGTCGTCTTCGTCGTCGTCGGCTTTCCGCTTCGTACCCCGGGTTGAGGTCTCTTTGGTAGTCTGGAATCCACCCTTTGGTCCATTCGTGTCCTTGCCCTCCAAGGTTCCCCAGAGCTCCTCCGGGAATAAATCCTTCACATATCGGCGAGCACCACGGAGTTTTGGCAGCGTCCGTGTGTCGTCTACGAAACGTTCGCTGTATGTCGGTACTGCGAGGAAAGGATCGACGGCAGCGCGGTTCTTAACGCTATAGCGCGCATTGATTTGCGCCTGTCCGTGGCGAGCGAGAACGGGGCCCCCGGTCGACTGGTATGCCGCGTTGATGTGACGGTGGGTATATAGGGGCGTGTTGTGATAGGTCTGGCGGAATTTGACAAAGTATGCGACTGAGCGCTCCTCGGCGGGAGTGAGTTGAGGGGCGACGGGTGGTTTGTATGTTTTCTACAAATTACGTGAGAAGTCAGTAATCCGTAGGCATGGCAGAAAGAAAGGCAATCTGTTCTCGGGAGTGCCTACAGGGTAATTCTCCTGAGGCTGATCTATTATGATAAGACTCGGGTCATCGCCGCCGGGCATGCCAGGAGGTGCTGGCTTTCGGGCACCACCTCGGCCTCCACCACGGCCTCCTCTACCTCCTCGACCGGACATTTCGGCGCGCAATCGCTAAGGCGCCAAATCGTGCAAATGAATGACTCTATAAAAAATCGATAAAAGCGCGAGCTTGTGAGTAATAGTCTGGCGCAGACGCAGTGAACAAAATGAATCTCAATAAGACAGTCGAGGACGGGATGAAAAATCCGATCCATTCATACGGAGTCAACATTGAGGTTTCAACAACTTTACAAAGGGAATCCCTGCTAACAAGCCGTCGAAATTTTGGCGGGGACGCTTCTGGATAGATGCATATTTCGCGTCTCTCGTATCCTGGGTAAGTACATATTTGTCATCCCCACATTGATCCACAGAAGCTTCCCGGTCTGGGCCCATCGTCCCTTCTGCCCCTCCAACATTGCTGCTCTACGTACGACGTCCACCTGTTGCGTAGGCAGGCACGAATTACGTCGAGTGGTTACTGCCTGCACCTGATATGATATGATGGGAGTTGTCGTTCCTCATCTCAAGACAATTCTTATTCCTTGACCAATTCTACCACAGGATTCACTACATCACAACTCGTTTTCTTGGTCTACGAATTATTCAACCTTCACGAATTGCATAGCCGTGAATATGGACTCGGACACGGTTCCAGTGACGGGTGTGGATGACCTGGAGAAGCACCTTGATGAGCTTGCCAGTGACCCGACTCTCCCATCTGATGCGAAGCTGTTCGACCACGTCGAGCTGCAGCTCACAGGTGCGCAGAACCGATATTATTTCTCGTCCTGTGATGTATTCTGACCTCGCTCTCACTCACCAGATGCCAACATACCTTCTCTCATTTCTCGCTTTCTCCCCAAGATCACCGAGGTCCTGAAAAAGTACCAGCATGATCCTGCCCTCCTCTGCAGCTTGGCTACCAAGTTCATTGGACCTCTCAGCTTCACCGATGTCTTGTCGTTGGCTTCTGAGGAATCCTTGCTGGAAGCTCTCAGGTCACCGGCGCCATCCGCTAACATCCTTGCCATGGCCATTCTTGCCAAGGCAGCAAAGTCGCCCAGTGACGCTTCTGTACTCGCTGCCATGAAGGATGTAGTCACCGCCTTTATTACACAGTGGCTGAGCTCACCTCAGGTCGAAGTCGGCGAGAGAGGCTCTAAAGTTCTGGGCGACTTGCTCGACACCGACTCTGACAAACGCCCTCCCGAAGGCCTGTCTGTGAGCGGCATCGAGATCATTCGACGCAAGCCCTTGGGTCAAGCATTCATGTGGAGACGCATCTTTCATGATCGCGATATCTACGAGCTTATCCTCTCCTTATGTTGCAATGGGCCGCATCAGAGTGCCCCGGGTGGTCTGACCCCTCGTCAGTTGTCGCTTGCTCAGGGCCGTCTCCTGCGCATTCTGCCCCGTCTCTCTGCACTTAACTTTGCCGCTGTGACCGCAACAGACTTTCCAGAGCTTCATCAGCAATATGCGAATCCGGAAAGCGGCAGCGTCGACAGAGGTGGCCTTTTGAACTTCGCCGCTCTTCATCTGATTGACAAGCAAGATATGTTGATGCATCTGAGCCTGATTGACTTTTTTGAGACTTTGATCAGCATTGAGCGAATTACGCCCTTCTCAACATACAAGCTAGAAACGCTCTCAAAGCTCTACCGCGACGCAACTCAGCACGACGACACACTCAAGACTGCCATCATGACCCTCCCCGAGCGCACAGTACCAGAGGAAGCCGACGAGCTACGACAATTCATACACGACATTTCCAAGGACTAAGACAGCAGCCCGTACGACACGTTTGCACGATTTCTTCACCATTTTCTGAGTATATGACAAGTTGCTATGTTATTAGTTATTAATGGCCAACATTCATGCTATGAAGACCTCAGTCTAAGCATGACATGTCACCCAACCCCTTAAGCTATGGGGTCTGGAGTTTAGCTCACTGTTCGCTAGATGTGCGTGTTCTTCCACGAATAACCTCATCTTTCAAGCCTACAACCACTTGATACCCACGTTTGTTCTAAATCGCCATTGTGTGCGTGATTTCAACTAGCTCTAGATAACAACACATCGCCCTTCATTGCTGACACTGCCATTCGTGTCATTCAGAAGGGTATTTATTAAGATCGACAACCGATTCCATCAAATTCAACTCGTGGGTCTTGTGTTTTTATGAAAGGGAGGCGCCCAGAGTACGCCTTCGCGTTTGCCATGATGGTTTCATCAACCCATTCACCAATGGGAAGTGGACGCCGGTATGCGTCCATCTTCCTGAGACTATCGATGCAAAACTGGCGCTCTTTTTCATTCCCGGATTCGTAAGAAAACACCAAGCTTGCCGTGAAATCCACGCCGAGTGGTATCTGGCCCGAGACCCAGCCCGTGGACTTCCAGATGCGTTGGCTGAATCTTCTAGCCTTCGCCTCTAGTTCCGAATCATCGATTCCTAGCACTCTGCTTGCTTCCTGCAGGAATCGACAAGCGAGGATAGTAGAGCAAGCATGAGTACAGAATACCTTTGCCGTTTGGTAGTCATCGAATCGATAGCCAGTGGGAAAGGTACTGTGAGCCGTATTCTCGACCTCGACGATGGCTCCGGTTTTGAAGAGAGAAACGACGAAACTTTGGTCAAATTGATTTAAGAATCGGGACAACACCGTTGCCCCGCGGTACAGTTCGGTGGCGACGACCTTATTCCACGGACATTTTCGAAGTATGTTTACTAGCCGTGCTAAGCCAGGCCAAGCGGTCATCTCGGCCCACAGATGGTACATCTGCATCTGAATGGGACTGAGGAAACTCGTGTCTATGGCCTGGCGGAGTGCGCTCATCCACTGTGGTGTATGGAAGTAGCACTCTCGGCCCTGGCGAATGTCTTCTTGCAGCTAGCCATCTGGTTAGAAGAGTCTCTCGGAGATGCAAATACTGCAGTCGTCGACAAACTCACCATGTGAAAAATACCCTCGAACAGGACATGGAGAAGCATGTCATTTATAGGCTGTCCTGGGCCAGCTTTATTAACAACGGCGATGAGCCCCGCTGCATGATTTTCCTGGTTTGAACCTCTTTGAAAGTCATAGAGAATCTGGATTCTCAGAAATCAGTCAATCAACATCCTATCATCGACAACAACCGCCCCCGGGCTTAGGTTTGTATGACTCACCTCGATTTTCTGTAATATACACAGTGCCGTCAAGGTACGAGTGATTTGGGCTGGCTTGTTATCATCCAGGGCAGTCTGGAGACTGCGAAGAGCCCTATTATACATATTCAGGTTGAGCCACGTCTCGCTCGGCAGACCACGACGACAGCTGGTCCAACCGGTGAGCAAGAGCTCGACTGCATGATCCAATGGCGTATTCCCGTCTCCCAGGTATTGGGGCAGCAAAGGCACAAACATTCCTATGATACGCAAATCGTGGCCAGTTCCAGGGTCCGAATTCAGGCATGATAAAAAGTTGGTGATAATTCGCTCCGTCTGGCTCAACTGAGGGCGTTTTGGTATTTTCGTGACCAGATGGAAGAGAACGTTTGCTACGCTCGCCGTCGTATGTTTTGAATCGGAGATTATGATGTCAAAGTTGTGTTGTTTCTTGACGCTCTCGGTACTAATATGCGTCGCGGACGATGAGGGTCGGCTGGTCTCTGAGGCGTGGCTTACAACGTCTGATCCCTCACGGTGATTACCGTTGGCTACTAGGTCAGCACCAAACGAGGAACTGCCGGAGCGAGGGCCATTCCACTCACCAACAAACTTGTAGGTCTTCCTCGGACCAGAACATATCTTGCCGGCGCGAGCACATGTTCCGCACGTGGGCCATTTCTCATCGCACTGGGGTTCCGTCTCGTTAGCCGCTTATCCAAGGTGATGCACTCTGGCCGGCCTCACTCGCCTTGGTTTTCCGCGTTCTGCAAAAGTTGCAACGCTTGCTCTTAGGTACTCCAACCATGATGGCTTATACTAAACATAAAACCCAGCAAACCCAGCAAGATGGACGGCTGATAATGACATAAATCCCAACAGGACGGATTTGTTCCCAAAGAGGTCGATTATGCACGCTACCTATATAGGGCGACGGGATGGGAATAAAGGGCTGACGGCAACATATATCCGGCCGAAATTGCGGTGACTTAAAGGTAGTATTAAGGTCACATTGACCGGGATATTTGCCCATTTGCATGGAGGTGAGCATTGCCTGGAGGGGTCCCCAAGATGGGCCTATGCCCTTGCTTCAAGGCTGAGCGTAACAACGAGCATTTTCGGCCAATCGCTGCATGTGGTGGTCGTATATGGATCATCTCAGCGTGGCGATGGTAAGTATCCGCGAGGTCGGAGTCCTGCCTGATTATTAACAAATTAACAATACGTTTTCTATTATAAGACCATCGGCAATATGACCAAATACGATTACGTTGCGGCTTCGGGCCATTCACCAGAGGAGAAGCCTGCGCGAACGACAATGAGACTTTGATACGGACTCGAAGACCATTATCCCGTAACTACGCCGTAGTCTGGACCCAGAACGTCGGTTCTCCCGAGCCGTTGTCGGGCTTGGCTCGACTGCTTTGACGACGAGCATGCCGTAGTACCTACATATACTACTAAGCACTTCATGAACACGAATAGGTAGTCTCACGAGCAACTCATCTCAGGGATTTGAGTTATCGAATTAAGGCCAATCATTGGTGCGTGTTTCTATGCCTGAACAGGCACTCTGTAGCAAATACCCACCGCCGGGGCGGAGCAGGTGAGTGGGACCCCGAACCCGGCTCGTGGGGGATGAGGCAGATAATGTCACGGTGTTCCGCAGTATTCCGCAGACTGATCAGGTTCCCCAGGTCATTACGGAATACCCATGATTAGACGCACGGATCACGATTAGTAGCGACCTGGGACATTGTCCATAGTGGTTCAATGGTACACATGGCACGGTCGGTCGACAACTCGATGACTTAATATCGTGTGTTATTCTGAAGGAGCGGCTAATCGGAGATAAGATACAGATATCCCGTCTCGCAGGATGCAGTCCAGACCGCAAAAGCTGACCGTTTCAGCAAACGATGTCGACATCGTGGATAAATGCAGCATCCTACCTATGCCGCATGGTGTTTAAGCGAGCGAACGATCTCTCGGCATGTATTCGGACGCAAGAATCCTAATCAGCCTTATGCGAGTCCTCGGCGTAATCTTTACACGTGGTTGGGCTGTGTTGCGGGTTGTGATATGGTGCGTGGCCCCAGTTGGTGGGTTGGTGGTGGGTGGTAATTCCTGCGCAGTCACTGTGGTAGCACAGGGAGTTGATCTGACCTGTGTAACATGAGTCTAACAGTTTGTGCAACTCGACAAGTCGACAACATTAGTTGACTCGATGCTACCGCAACCATGCGCATTATCTGACCTGGTCGACTGATCCAGCAGCACGAGATCGCATCATCATAGCATGCTCATCTACATTCACCACGCCGCAGATCAACACGTCAAGCAGTTAAGCACGCAAATCCGTCCGGATCGATAAACGTCAATTGACCCCTGTTGCGGAATCACTTGGCTCGACCTCTTGGCTCGAACTTTTTGGTACTCTAAGGTACGGTACTTTCCATCGAGCGGAAAAGACCCATAACTCGACTATTAAAAGAACCTGCAAGCAAGATTAAAGCACTTTAGAACATGCTCAGCCCAGTTTGACGCACGTTGTGCATTGCCGAATATCATGTGACGCAAATGGGCACCGGCCCCAGTTGACTCCATACGCAGTCAGATCTTTCTCCGACTTTTCGAGTTGTCAAGCGCCTTCTTTACGGAATACTACTACTCAGTTGAACCTCGAGTAAGAACCCTATGTCTTGTTCAATTTAGCCTGCTTGCAATCCTGCAACTAACACCGGAATCAGAAGGACCCTGGTGTTCGGGGTCTGTAAGACCTAACTGTTGGTTATGCTGCACCTGCTCAGCCTGGTCCCGATGTCAGACCCGAGTTACATGATCTCACATCTATGTAATACGGATTACATAGATCGTTGCCAATGCTCTGCCCAGCGTGATCGGTAATCTTTGACAGTCGGCTCAATATTGCCCATGTTGTGGATATTGGCAGGCTATCTGGACCGAGGTCAGATCCCTAATATCTAGGATCATTTCGATGTTCTGCTCGACATTTCGATCGACAGGATGTCACTCGCACCAGTTGGAAGAGACTGGACCAGCCCGAGACAATCTCGGCATAGTTCGCGATCGCGACATGCCTTCTGGCCAGATCGAATCATGTGATTCGGAGAGTTTCTTGCCCCGGGACGACTTTCTCTCCGACCGTCTCCAATACCTACGAGTAGACTGCGGAAAGACTACGGAATACCTATACCTATATCAAAGTCCCTAACTGCCTAGCTAAGTAGGCAGTAGACCGAATCAGTAGGTAGGTAACGAGAGTGGGATTCAATGGGGAATGGGATGGGATCCGACGTGCAGGCATGGCTTCCTTTTCCTCTTTGAGCAAGCAAAACGAAATGCAGGTTGCGCTAAGAAAAGAAAAAGTAGGACCTCTGTGCCTACCGTGCCCATACGACTACGCTACTGCGGATTATCACATCCCGTTGGGGGTATAGTGCACGAGATAAATTGGCGATAGTTCGGCCAACTATTAAGGGCAGAATGTGAGTAAGGATGTATTCCGTACGGAAAATCTGTACGAGATGGAGTGACGTGGTTCTTCTGTTTGTTGGGAACGGGCGGATCCTGGCTGCATAGGTGTGGTTGAAGCCACGGGCGAGAATGTGATGGAAGGTTGAGGTTTCGATTTGGATTCTATTCGATGTGGTCTTTGCTTGCTTGGTTCGATTCGACTCATTAACTACGTGAGTATTCCGCACTCCTTCGACTGGATCCTCTCTCACCAGTCTAGAAATAGATACGGAATATCGTGATACGGATCACGGGATGGACAAAAGTCCGCATAGGTATTAACCAGGCAGCAGCTTGTCCGTTCACCGTCCATCCATCCACTCATGCGCAATTCGGCCGAACACGCCCATGCCTGCCTAGGTCTCCGACCCAACCCAACCCCATACGGCAGTTGTGTGCTAGTCGCTGCATACAGATTACAGATCCGCACGGGATATCACGCAGATGCAGAGGGAGGAAGGAACGGGAGCATACTGATCCTATTTACCTAGTTGATTCGGTGTGGGATAATTAGGGATGTGTGGACGACGGGTAGGTAAGTATGTGATAGGTAAGGTAAGTTAGGTGTGAGGTAAGTGAGGGGCTATTGGCATGCTGCGTGTGACGATGTGATGGCGATGGTAGGTAGGTATGGAATGGATTGATGGATGGGATGGGATAGGTAACATGCCTTACAGTAGTTGATGGGATAAATTGGATGGGAAAAGATACAGTAAGTAGGGAAGGTAGCTGGGTTTATGATTTCTCATCCGATCTACGATACCTGACCTGTTTAACCCCTTGCTTGCGGTCGCCTACGTACTTGCTGTCGCGTATGTATGGGATGATGATGAAAAAAAGTTGGTTGAACGTGACGCGTCACTTGTGAAGATTGATGATTAGATATCTGATTTTTGATTCATTTCGGCGAGATATGTATGATTAACTGGGAGAAGGTGATAGGGGGCTAATTTGCCTCCTTTTACTAACCATTATGTGAATTCGACGCGACGCGGCGGGATGCAACAACATGCAAGACGATGCTATGTGATGCGTTGCGAGGCGCTGCGATCTGATGTGCTGCGATGCGAGTCGATCTGATGCGATGTGATGTGAGGCAAGGGAGGGAGGTATTGACTACGTACGGCAACGTAACGACGTATCAAGCAAGCATGCGTCGACGACGTATGGGACTCCGTATTGTATGGATGTAGGTATGGAGGTATGTGATAGGCAGGCATGTTAGGGAGTAGGCTTGTCAAGGAGTAGGTTTGGATGGGAATAGGTATTAGATGGTAGGCAGGCAAGTCTCGTTATACAGTCAAACCACCGACGACACCAAGTACTAACAATGATCCAGCAGATACTCTGATATGAACAAATAAACCGTCTGATATCAACAGGTAACAACCGTCTTAGTTCTCATTCCCATTTACCTGAATTCTTTCTTACCTACCTTACCTCTCATGTTCTCATGCATCTACCTCCTTGCTGTCGCGGACGGTAAAGAGGTTGGCAAGGGGTGGTAGGAACATGACGCGTCCTTTATCCAGACTGTTAATTCGAATTTCATGTTGGTTGTGATGGACTTGGGGATCGTGTATGAGTGAAGAGGGAGAAAGCAGGGGGCTAGTTTACTTCGTTTCAACAGCCATCATGTGCTGCACTGCGCTGCGAGGTAGGTATTGACTCCGTGCCGTACCGAAGGACGTACCAGGCAAGCATGCGTCGACCTGTTGTTCGGTATTGCAGGTAGATGGATGTAGGTATGAGTGTTTAGGAGTAGGTAGGCAAGGTTAAGTTATATAACCGAGCCAACGACAACATCAACACTACTAACAGACAGACAGCCTGATAGGTATACACGATACCAACCAGACAGAGATAGACTGAAATGTGCGAACAAGAACAGCCTGACAAGGACGAAGACAAACGGCCAATTTGACATCAACGGTAAAACATCCATCGTATCGAAACGAATAAACACCATCGCGAGTTAATTCAACAGCCATCATGCGCTGATTTGTGCTGCGAGGCAATGCGATCTGTGCGGTGGCGGGCGATGTGATACAAGGTACGAAAATTTTGACTCCGCGCCGTACTGTATCGGAGAACGTATCAAACATGTGTCAACGACTATGCAAGGTATGAATGGTATGGAGGTATGTTCAGGAGTAGGTAAATAGGTGAATGGTACTCGAGCCTCATTTATAGAGTCCAATGACATCAACACCATTACCAATACCAGACGGACTGGTAGGTATGAACATGAACAAACAGACAGGCTGAGAGGCGTGAAGAACAACAACCAGACTGATATCAACCGTAAACATCGATCTTTTAAAACACCATTGCGAGATAAATTCAACAGCTATCATGCTATGCCATGTCATGCACTGCCATGCGTTGCCATGTGCTGAGAGGTATCGACTCTATACTGGACCGTACCATACGACGTATCAAGCATGCGTCGACTATGTTATTCAATATTGTATACAGGTATGTTAAGAGGTAAGCAAGCCTGAATTGATACTGTTTAACCATTATTAACGACGACATCAATAACAGACAGAAAGACGGACAGACGGACTGGTAGGTATAAACATCTCCGTATTGCAGGTAGACGTGCAGGCAAGAAGGCAGGCCTTATTCAGACAGCCGAATCAAGGACAACAACGACACCAATAAGAGACAGATAGACTGATATGAGCAACGACAGGAATCATGATTTAAACAGGCACGACATCGACCGAACGCCCGAGACACAATCGCGGGATCGATTCAACTCAACAGTCATCATGCGCTGCGTTGCCATGCCGTGACATGCGATGTCATGCGGTGCCGGGCGGCGATGTGATGCGAGGCAAGGTATTGACTCTAAATTGTACCGTACGGCATATTCCGTATTGTAGGTAGACAGGTAGGTAAGGAGGCGAGTCTCAATATACAGTCGAACCAACGAGAACAGCATCATCACTCATGCCATACAGAGAGACAGACAGACAGACAAACAGACTGATGTGTACAGTAACAGACGACTGATTGATATCAACGGAAAAGCATCGATCGATCAAAACACCCCAAACACCATCGTGGACTATTTCAACTCAACAGCCATCAAGCGCTACCATACAAAGCTATCACATGCGTAGTATTAGCTAGATAGGTAGGTATGTATGTATAACAACAACCTATCAAGCCTGCAGTTAAGGTATCAATCATAGGAAGCGAAGTAGGCGTGTATACAGTCGAATCGACGACAACAGCACCAGCAACAGACACTTCGATATGCATGAGCAACAACAATAGGAGACCGATACATCAAACGAACAGACTGATGTTTTACCGTTGATATCAACCTGTCAATCGATTAAGACACCCGAGACACAATCGCGGATCAATTAAATAGGCATCATGCGCTGCGATGCACTACCATGCTACGTGCTGCGAGGTACATGGAAACGTCCTATCAAGTATGATGTCTACGCCGACTATGTATGAATTGTAGGCAGGTAGATAGATGGAAAGTTGTGATAAGGAGTAGACAGTTAGGTGAGCCTCATATATACAGTTGAACCGACGACGACGACCGCCATCATACCGAACATACAGACTGGTATGTAATCCGCGTGGACAACAACAGACTGACAACACCAATACCAGTTTCGAGTGATGTGCACAATAACAGGTCGTTAGACTGATTGATATCAACAGTAATTATCGATCGATCAAACCCCAACACCATCGCGGGATATGGAGTCTACTACATACAACCTGTCTACCGCCATTTAGTAGACAGTTCCGTACTCAATTGCATCCATCAAGTAACAAACAACATCACCCCCTCATCTCCTGCGTCCCCATCTCCCCCTCATCCTCCCCATGCTGTCCATGCACCGGCGTCTCCGTCGCAGAACTAACAACACTCTCCCTCCTCCCACCAGCAACCATCCCCTCAATCCCCAATCCCACCTCGCCCACCCTCCTTAGCACACTCAACAACGCCCCCCTCAAATCCGCCCCAATATCCTTATTCAACAACTCAATCGCCAACGGATAAAAGCCCGATATATGCTTCTTAAACTCGATCTCAGGCCACGTCGCATACCCCTCAAGCACATCCACAACAACAGGTCTCCACGCCCCGATATTCCTCTGCTGCGATTCCTCTTCGAGCGCAAGATACCCCTTAATCACATCCTTGCAAAGCGGTACAATCGCCTTCTCCACTTCGGGACGTGACTCCGCCCGCGAAGGGGACGTATCCCCGAACATGCGGAATAAGATCTGGATATACGTCGCCGCGGCCCCGCTCTCTTGCTTAAGGAGGTTGGGCGGCTGCTTCATGAATCCTTCGCGCCAGAGACGCATGCGGAGGTCCTTGTCTTCATTGAAGCGACGGGCGAAGAGGAAAGATTTCTTCAGGAGGGCCATGAGACGGAGGAGTTCGGTGGAGGGGATCTGTGCGTAGACGGAGTCGTTGGAGAAGAGCTCGTTGACGGTTTCGATCATGAGGAGTTGCAGGACGCAGCGGGATATGATGCGGTTGAAGAAGCGGCGACGGGCGGCTGTTACGACGACGGGTTGTTGTTGGAGGGAGGAGGCGGGTTTGTAGTCTTCTAAGGGGGTGGAGGCGAGGGAGGCGCTGCGGGCGCGGGTGGGTTCTTCGGAGTGGAGGGAGTGGGCGGCGGTGGCGGGGATGGAGCCGGGTCCGTCCATGTGGTCGGACATGCCGTTGATTTCGGAGGCGGAGTCTTCGGTGACGTATTCTCCGGTTGGGGTAAGGGGAAGGTCGAAACCGAGACCGTTAGGGGCTGGTGACGGTAGTGAGGTTGAGGTATTAATGGTTGCGGCGGAGAAGAGTTGGTATGCTGTCGTGCGCTCGAACAGCTCACAGAAAGATCCGACAATCTTGGACCAATGCTCCGTGCTGAACTTGGTGACATTCTGCAGAATTAATTGTTGTAGACAATTGCTACCAATGCGGGCGATGGTATCGTTCTCCTGACAGATGCAGAGAGCCAAGAGCTCTAGGAACCGGTCCAGCATGTACTCCAATGCATCGAAATAGTGCGTGAAGAGAACAATCATGTTACGAAGGGCCTGGATCATGGTGGTAGAGAGCCAGACAGATAACACCTCATGGTTAAGAGCAGTCGTCATCTCTGGTCTAGATCGGAGCACCATGAAAATCGGGTAAAGTTGTTGTCTCCATAGGATATCCCAGAAATCAGACGGGAAATCTCCTCCATATCGAAGAAGCGCTTCGAAGAAATAATTCAGTGCGTTCGAACGCACCTCAAGATCTTCTCCCGTCATCAAGACATCGTGGAAGGCAAATAGTATCGGGAACCAGAACCCTTCCTCCACTGACGTGCCACTTTGTCTGGACTGTGCCTCCGACGACTTAAGTTCGGGTTTGGCGTTGCTTGACAAGGGGCATTCAGGTGTCTTTAACATGCGCGGTATTATCGACTTCAATGTCTCCATAGCCTGTAAGCTCTTCTTCTGGAACCGAATGTTCTTCGAGAACTCGGTGAGACAGACGATCAGATCTGTGAATGCACCCTGCGAGATAACGACACCGAACCGAGTCTTATAAACGAGTGTGACGTTCTCGAAGGCCAGGTTCACAATCGTCTCATTAGGATCACGAGCGGCAACCGTGAAAGCGCCAAACATGGTTCGCCAACCAGATCGAATATTCTCTCCACGAGCCTGGATCATTTGCGCCAGACATCTTAACGCCATATCTTTGACAGTCAAGTTGGTGGAATTGGCCATGATATGCTCAAACGGCTTCAAGAAGTCCTTTTGGAACTTGAAACCCGGCAGCTCTTCGATCTCCATGAAGCGCATCGACAACTGTCGCAGAGAGTCCAGCGCGAAGTAGACAATCGCGGTGTTGATATGGCATCCGACCTTATTGAAATGCTCACCGAGAACAGCCCAAATGTTCGTCCACTCGAAACGCACACGCGTCATGTTGTAGTAGCTGATCTCAACAATCTTCTGCAAGCTGTATGTCCGAGGGGAGTCATTCGAACCGGAGACCTTGATCTCGTCCCAACTGACCTCCGTAAGAGCCTTGGCGAAACGAACAATGGCCTCTCCGTGGAGATTGGCGGTATTGCTGAAGATACGATCAATACTCTTGACCACCTCATCAGATCTACTCTCGAGGGCAATCTCTGTCGAGAAACCCTTCGAGTTAGTACTGGAGCGATGTTGTCGCCGTGCCAACGATATCGATTTACGAGAATCGCTCGTCGGAGACTTCTCAGGGGGCATGAAGCGTGCTTTCGAGACATCGGGAATAGCACCTTCGTCGACACCACCCGAGATCAACTGTAACCGATCCAGTTGACTGATGCACATAAGAATGTCCTTCCAGGACTCCTTCAGGCTATTACCCTCTGTCTGACCAAGATCTAAGATTACCTTCAAAGCTTCGACGTTCTTAGCTAGAATCTCCTGCGGGTTGTTCAGGTTTGTCGCGTTCTTCAAGGCAGACATGAACGCCTCGCGCGGCGTCGCAAGGTCGAACAGGCAGGCAATTCTGGTAGCCTGCTTCATTCCTTCTAGACAGAGTTTGTTAACCTCTAGATTCTGTGCCTTCTGCATCTGACTGGAGAAGGCAGAGAAGAATGACATCCATGTCACATCAAACATCGACTCCACGTGCTTGAAAGAAGTTGCCGGGATGAATCTGATGCCAGCTCTCGCAGCATTTCTCTTTTGACTCCTGAACAGATTCTTGAACAATTGTTCTGATCGCAAGGAGATTTCCTGAGATTGCTGCACATAAGCCTCGCGTTGCAGATCTCTGCCGACATTAGAAAGAGCCTGTCCGAGTCCAGCGGCAAAGCCTGTGGGTTGAGCAGGCAATGTACCGGCAATAGCAGCAGCATCCCGCTCACTCTTGAGGACAATTTCGTTACCGGCGATCTCGTCATATATGCCAGTAAGGTACTCCGGTGGCAAATCGGCATTGTCGTTAATACCCCGATTGTTTCGAATGAAGTCTTCCTTGCTCATGCGCTTAGCGATCTTCGAGCTGTGCAAATCGGTGTTTAGCAAAATCACCGAGTAAGCTAGCACGTAAGCAGTTTCGGCGTTTGCAAAGGCATTCGGGTTTCCGGCGACATAGCGATCAGCGAACTTTAACATAAATCGATCGATCTTCTGCGCTTCACCGGGCAAACGGAACGACTGAAGGAACTGACGGAGAGCATCAACAAAGCGCCGGCGGGTGAAATCCATGGTATCGACAAATGCGTGCATGATTTCGATGTTCTTAGCTTCACCTTCACCGAGGTACTCGCCTATTTGCGCTTTGTCCAGACGCTCGTCCGACAGCAAGAATCTGGCAATGTCCGGAGGACTGTCACTTGCGATAAACCCGGACTGGAGCAGAAACTTGATACCACGCTTGGGTTTGAAGTTGAACTGCCGGATTCCATTAGACAGAGCAGTTTTCCTTGCCTTCTCCTTTTCCAACTGTGCCGGGTCGTCCTCAATTATCGGAGTAGATGGAGGAATAGGCGTCTCTCGAGAGCCGCTGTCGGCGATGGAGGGATCAATTGACTCTCGGATGTCGTCGGTCGAAGCTCGCGTGTCACTCACAACAACTCCGTTCGGAGTCGGCCGGCCCGCCATAGACCAGTTGAGAAGCGAGCGCAATGCTTCTACGAGTGAGTCCAATGCCGCTCGCTTAATCATATACTCCTTCGGAATCTCTGACTCTGGCTCAGTTGGAGGGACGATATCGCGCACGTTCAGTGGTGGCGGCAGCATACCCCTGAGCTGCCATTCGGAGGTGTTACTATTGGCCATCTTTTCCTCGTATAGTTGTTCCTGAATAGTCGTCACCGTTACGGGGGCGATCGCAAGTCTGGATAGGTCTTCGATGACTGTCTGGAAGATATTATCGACCTGGGAGGCACAGTCATAGTTGAGGTAGAGCTCTACCAAACCTCGAGGATCACCACAGAATCTTGTCAGGATATTCAGGAAATATAGCTTTTGTGTTAGAGGCGCAGTTCGGCGCGCAAGAAGCGCCAAATAGATTTCGTTGAGGAAGACCTCTATTTCTTTCTAAACGAAAGAGCTTAGCATGATACTGGTAATAAGACGGCCGACGGGACTAACCTTGAAAGGGGCGCGCATAAACTTCATCATGAGCCAGAAGATCTCACAGCAAACCTCAAACACCTTGTCCACCGAACTTGCGCCATTCCTCGTAATCGTGAGACAAAGGTAAAACTTGATAGCCTGTAAGAACGTCGTGGGCTCATTGCTTTTAGTATTGGTGATGGTACATATGGGCGAAGTGAAGACGGCGATGTGATTATTCAGGAGTATGCGGGTTAGGTGAAGCGATATCATTTTCGATCGCATATGTTGGCCTCGATGATCGTAAAGCTGATCTTGAGGAAGAATCTTGGTCGCAAGATTGCAGAAAGACCGGAAGACAAGGTAAGCATCCCGGATGTATACCTCATCTTCAGCCTCCAGAGCCTGCTCCGCCTCATCCGCCTCGGTGGGCGCCGCATCACTCTGGGTGGTCTGTTCGGAAATGCTCCTGGCCGGTCGTCGAGCAGGTTTCGGCTGTGTCACGACGGTAGGAGCATCGCCGAGGTTCGAGTCATCGAAGCTCTTTCTGTGCTCCAGGTCCTTCAGCGTCAGTCTTACCCCACCATCGTCTGAGGGCGGTGGTTGCGGAGTTTCGGGCTCGGCACCGGCGCTAACATCTTCGGATGATCCGTTTCCATTCGCGGTCTCGTTCTCGTGGTCGTGGTCGCGACGGTCGCCATCCTGCTCGTTGGCGACTGTTTCCGCCGGGTCAAAAGTAACATTACTTGAGCTGTGCTTCAGCTTGCTAAGGTTCATACGAGCTTCCTTCATATGCAGTCTCGTCTTGACGCGCTCGAAGACCATGCCAACCATCTGTGTCAGAGTACCCTGGGCAGCCTGCTGGTTCTCGGTGCTCCGTGACAGCAAGAAGACGTTGTAGACTTGGCGCACAGCTTTCAGCAGGCCGGCACCGTGGACAACCACCTTATCGTTCAGGACGGCGGCCAGCAGCGCCTGTACGATGTGGCGCTGGACATCGACGGGCGTGATCTCGCCCTGGAAGCAGTCGCATATCGTATCGATAGCTCGGTCGAGCATAGGGACCGGTTCGGAGCCATCTTCATTGGTAGCTCCGGGAGCGACTTGGCTGGACAGAAAAGAGGAGGATATTAGTTTCTGAATTGAGTCGAGCGCGGCGTTTATTAGTTGGCTGCTGCCAGATTTCGTAGCGAGTTGTAAGGGCGCAAAGACGACGTTGGGGTCGGGAGGAGTTGAGCCCCCTTCCTTGATCGCCTTGAGGGCTTTCTCGGCGAGCTCGGCTAGCTGTTTGTTTTTCTGGGCCTCCTTCGAGGCGGCTATGGTCTCGAGGGGAGAGACGACGAAGACAATGGAGCTCATGGCTGGTGGAGAGTAGAACTAGAAGATAAAGGGTAGGCCATGCGCGGTTCGAATTGGAAGCGGTCGCTCGGGGGCTCGGAAGGGGAAGTTAGGACTCGAACAGCATTCAGAGAGTAGCGAGTTTACATCGAAAGGTGCGTCATCTGAGCCGGCGCGGGTGGTGAGAAGGAAAGGTGGTGAATTGAATTACGGAAATAGTAGATTAGGAATTGGTGGAGGCGACGGTCACTTAT
Organism: Xylariaceae sp. X170; assembly: GCA_028637755.1. NCBI lineage: Eukaryota > Fungi > Ascomycota > Sordariomycetes > Xylariales > Xylariaceae > Xylariaceae sp. X170. The sequence continues at coordinate 105,554 of JAJFDJ010000083.1, forward strand.
ACGATGGGACGGTCGGCGTGGAAGCTAGGACTATGTGGGTGGGATAAGGAAGGAATTGAAGACGGAACACATAAAGTGGTGCTGGCGGGATCGAGGAAGTGGTTCATGGACAAGTTACGAGACGGAGGATCTAGGGATCCCTTTTTTTAGTTCGACTACAACGTCGTTCGGGCTGAGACGTCAGTCAGGACGGGTGTTCATTTCATTACGGGCCCTTGACGGTTTATAACAGGTGGTACGAAGTACGAGGTACCTTTTGTCCCGGCAGCGGTTGTCGCCGGTGGAACGCAGCGCGTTAGGTGCGGGTAGGTCAGCCACAGGCTACAGCTGCAGGCGCAGCCACAGCCACTTACTTTACGGATTACTTAACACGTCCTCCAGCCACAGCGAGCCGTCCCAACATTCGCCGTTGGTTCTGTGGGGCTGACAGGCACAAGAGCGGAGACAGGGTCCTCGGGGATTGGACCAATCAGCGGAGGATCGCGAAACACTTTACGGATTACGGCATACGGATTCACGTTGGGGTTTGCTCCATCTCATCCCGATCTGTACCGAGATAACAACAGCTTCATGAATTGGACACTACTATGGATGAAACTGAACTTCTGTTTTGTACGAGTGAAGATAGATCTGAAAGATCAACTATTTGTAGCAGATCTCATCTAAAAACGCTATCTTGTCAGAAACGTACCAGAAACCGTGTAGATACTGTATCTCGGTCTGTGTTAGTCAGCCGTATTAGTAGCACCGCCCCACCTAACAGCAGCTCGTCGGCCAATCACAACCCCCGGCGCCCGGCCTTCATCCACTCCAGCTCAACATTCATTCCCCGACCTGTATCAAGCCAGAGTGACTCCGGATGGGACATTTTTTTTACTCACCTCATCCTGGACAATCCCACCACTCCTCATCAGCACCTCCTCCTCGCGACTCCGACAAGCAACTTCATCTGTGCAATCAGCCAGGCCAGCTCTTGCCAGTCCGACTTGCCGTATTCAGCGCATTAGTCCGGATTTCACGTGGTTGTCCGGTTTTTTTCAATTGACCCTCAGCTCCTCCCCACCCGATCCTCCTTCCACTCCGGCCAGGCTTCTTAGGCTCGTCGGCCTTGTCTTCGGACGTCTTCACTAACATCCATCCTCCTATACCCATCACTCAATAAATACACCATATTCACCATGTTCGGTGCCGTATTAAGAAGACAGGCCATCCAGCGGGTGTCCGCTGGATTCTCCCCTCTGGCCAGATACTATGCCTCGTTCCCCCCACACACGATCATCAAGATGCCCGCTCTGTCGCCCACCATGACCTCGGGCAACATCGGCGCTTGGCAGAAGAAGGCCGGTGATGCCATTGCCCCCGGTGATGTCCTCGTCGAGATCGAGACCGACAAGGCCCAGATGGACTTTGAGTTCCAGGAAGAGGGCGTCATTGCTAAGGTTCTCAAGGACGCTGGCGAGAAGGACGTTGCCGTTGGAAACGTATGTACTCTTTTGTTTATGTGATATATTAGCTACTAACGACGTTTCCAGCCCATTGCTGTTCTCGTCGAGGAGGGTACCGATGTCTCTGCCTTCGCTTCCTTCACCTTGGCTGATGCCGGTGGCAACGCTGCCCCCGCCGCCACGGAGGAGAAGAAGCCTGAGCCCGCCGCTGCCGCCCCCGCCGTTACCTCTGCTCCCGAGCCCGCTCAATACGTTTCCCAGGGCAGAATCCAGACTGCTCTTGACCGTGAGCCCAACATGAGCGCCGCCGCTAAGCGATTGGCTCTCGAGAAGGGTGTCAACATTGCCAGCTTGAAGGGTACTGGCCCTGCTGGCCGTATCACCGAGGAGGATGTCAAGAAGGCCACCTCTGGCTCCGCTCCCGTTGCCGCCGCCGCTTCTTTCGTCGATGCCCCCGTCACCAACATGCGCAAGACCATCGCGAAGCGTCTCCAGGAGTCTACCCAGACCAACCCCCACTTCTTCGTTACCAGCGAGATCTCCGCCAGCAAGCTCCTCAAGCTGCGCCAGGCTTTGAACGCCTCTGCCGACGGCAAGTACAGACTCTCTGTCAACGACTTCTTGATCAAGGCTATGGCCGTTGCCTGCAAGAAGGTCCCTGCCGTCAACGCCTCATGGCAGGGTGATGTCATCCGCCAGTACAACAACGTCGACGTTTCCGTCGCCGTTGCTACCCCCACTGGTCTGATCACCCCTATCGTCACCGGCGTCGAGGGTCGCGGTCTCGAGTCCATCTCTGCTACCGTCAAGGAGCTCGCCAAGAAGGCTCGCGACAACAAGCTCATGCCCCAGGAGTACCAGGGTGGTACCATCTCTATCTCCAACATGGGCATGAACTCTGCTGTTGACCACTTCACTGCTATCATCAACCCCCCTCAGGCTGCCATCCTCGCTGTTGGCACCACCAAGAAGGTCCCCGTTGCCGTTGAGAGCGAGGAGGGCACCTCCATTGAGTGGGATGACAAGATCACCGTCACTGCCAGCTTCGACCACCGTGTCGTTGACGGTGCCGTCGGTGGTGAGTGGATCAAGGAGTTCAAGAAGGTTGTTGAGAACCCTCTTGAGCTTCTCCTATAAACAAAACTGTCGTCGTCGTCGGAAAGTCACACAAGAAATATCCATAGGGGGCGTCTGGGCATGATTGTTCTATAGATCCAAGATTTTTCAGGGTTCCTTTTTTTGTAGCGTTGTGCCACGAATTCATGTAATACTACTTTCTATCTTCCTCGTGAAACAAAACAACAAAAGATCCCTCCCCTGAACACATAAAAAACCAGGTCGTGGCTGAACACACACTCACATACTCGTACAAAAGATACCTCAGGGGAGAGATTACGCTGCCCATACACGCGGAGAACGGTGGCGAGATTTATTGTCGTCGCCTACAACAGAAAGAGATAGTAGGATTGGCAAATACTTTGCTTCCAAGATGAATTTGTCTATGCGAACACCGCATGGTGGTAGATCATTGTCATTGCACTACATTGTTCCCTGTACCCGATCCGTGCATCTCGTCCACATCGCTTGTGTCTTCGTCGTCGCTGTCACTGTCTTCGGGCGTGTCTTCACCCTCCGAGTCTGACGAATCCTCCTGACACTCTTCATGATTCTGATCCTGACCGTTATCAGCAGGCACTTGCTTCTTGAGTCCAGCGAGTACACTCTCCAGCCCAGCTTTGAAATGCGGGCTTCGAGCCTGTCCAATCTGCAACTCAAGCTGTTTAATCTTCTCCCGGACCTCATTGATACGAGCAGCCTCAATAGCTTCCTCGTCATCCTCCTCGCCAACAGTAGACGACGAAGACCCGCGTTCTTCAACCTCCGGCGCAGAAATCGGCAAGATTTCCTCGCCAAATGCGTGCGAAAACGCACTAGCTAGCCCTTCATCTTTGATCGCAAACACGACGTCTTCAATAACAGCACCCCATTGCTCGACTTTTCGGTTCTTTTTCTTCCCTTTATCACCTCCAGGGGAATCAACCGGCCCTAAAACCTTCCTCCAGGCTTCCGCAATCTCCACCACCGGATTGCCGTAGGCACCGCATCCCCATGCGCCCAAAACAACCTTAGAACACCCCTTCGCCGCGAAAACGCGCAAAACAGCCCGCATCTTCTTCACAACAATCTCGCGATACGCCGCATGCGCATATCTCCCATCATCCGTCTCGGGAAGTCTTAGCATAGCAGCGCTAACAACATCCACGAACCAACGATCATTCTTCGGCAACAAATCCTTCTCGCTATCCGCATTCGCATCCCCATTATCCAAAGACCGGAAAACGAGTACATCAGGCGTATACACAACGCCCAACTCAGGTAATCTATAAAACTCATCCCTCAACCCCGGAAGCAGCGTCGTGCGCATACAAAGCGCCTCCTCCTGACTCGTCGCACCATTCAAAAACCCACCGCCCGGTTCCAGGGGGGACGCCATATTCAGAATTCCCACTTTGACTTTCTTCCCGTCATGGCTGTTTGTCTCCGCGTGATCCTTTCCGCTGTTGTGGAGACGCTTAGACCCAGAAGAAGACTCAACAAGTGCATGCGCGGCTGCTAGCGTATCGGCGACAACTAGCTTGATGCGAGGAACCGGGATTTCCACAACCTGTTCCTCGTGCGGGCTTTTCTGCCCACGAGTCTTTTTCCCTTCATCATCATGTCGATGATTCCCACCTTTACGGCGGTCCTCACCACCATGCTTCCGTCTCGCACCCCTCTTCCCATGCCCCTCCTTGACGTCATTCTCCTCCTCAATCTCATTCCTAGTAGCAGTCTGCTGGTTCAATGGGACGAAAGCCGCCGGATCTACGATGAGCTCCGACCGCGCAACACCCCGCTGGGCACGGGGATGCGCGACCAGGATAGCTGGAATAACCTTGTTGATGGTATTCCGGGCGCGCTTTGCGCGGTTGTCGCGGCGGAAGGCGGGGGGTGGTTTTACGATTGTTGGTTCGGTGCGGCCCATTTTGTTTTTTCCCAGGTTCTTTCTTTCTCTTGTTGTTTCGTTCCTTTCTTTTTTGATGCTGTTATATCTTGATTTATATTGTTGTTTAGCTGTACGAGATGCTGTGTGAAGTGTTATGAGGAAGAGTGAATGAGTAGTGGCGATGTTGAGTTGAGTTCAATTGGAGCTGAGCTGGACTTTGAAATATGGAGAAACGGGTTTGTTTACTTATGGATCTACCCTCAAGGTCCTCAAGGTCCTCAAGTTTTAACCTGCCTAGTTCGTGACGACATTTCTGAACACATGAGGCGTTTACGAAACTGGGTAAAATGGAGATTGTTTTGTCGAATTGATTTTGTGGGTTTGAGGTTTTCGAGGTTTGTTCTGTTCTGTTCCGGCGAGTGTTTTTTGTTGCCGATGGTTGCGAGTTCAACTGCATCACGCCATCGAGTCGCAAACAGATTCAAGAGATGGTTGTTCTCTGTTTACGTCGTCGCATCATTGAACTTGTGCCTTTAGGATTTGAAGCTAGTTAGATGTTTCAACGATAATAATGTTCAATACAGAATCACAGATTAGAATGAGTTTATGGAATGGTAGCTGTCGGGACGTGAGATGCGATGGTGATGAACTGAACTCGACCTTAACTGAAGCAGCTTCACACGTCTTGCGAGACTGAACAAGATGCCGGTATAATCTGATTGTGGTACCAGACGTCGATGCGAATCACGAAACCAACCTAGTACAATACTGCAGTTTGTGGGTGTTGATGCTGTTGCTCGTGGTTGCAGTCGGGAGTTCAACTGCAAGTTATCGAGTCGCGAATAGCTCCGAACACAGAAAACGCAACTTGTTTATTTCATCGCATGACTTTAGGCTCGTCTTTAAGAAATGCAACAGATCAGATATGCAATAAATTTTCTAATCACCCTTGAGAAGTAGCCGTCTGGTGTGAAGCGCAATGGCAATCAACAGGAAATCGACCCGAAGCCGAGCATCCCGTTCACATGGCTTCAGGGATGTAATAACGACACCAGTGTCTTTAGATATCTCCTCGAACAACAGGTGCCCGGAGCAAATCAGTACTAATGCCTTGAGAAGTGCAACACGTTGGATTGTTGAATGGAAACAGTACGCGTGGGAAGCGCACTAAGAATCAACGCTGGGCGAAACTGCTTCTCACGACTTTCCGGGAGTTGACATGATGTCGGTGCCATCTGGTTGAACATAGAACGTGTTCAAACGACAGATGCCCAGAGGAAACCAATACTGACTCTTGCCTTTAGAAAATGCGACAGGTTGTATGTTTGAAACGTCGCTGTATGTGTGGGAAGCGATCGCGCTGAACTGAAGCCGCTTCGCATGACCTGACTTACAAGAGACAATAACGAAGTCTGTCGGTGTATATATATATATATATATATATCAGACCTCGTTAAAACAAGAAAGACCAGGCCGAAATATTGGTGTTATCAACAGGAACATGTTCGAAGTCGGGTAGCTGCATATCTCCAGGAATCCATCCTGCAACAACCCGCCCGTTACCCACCTCACCAATAACAACTCCTGAACGACAGTATCAATAAACAAGAAAACTGTCGAAAGAGGATCCCACGTGACATAAACCAGTGCAAGAATCATTTCCAGTTATCTCAGCGCAGAGCGATCTTCTGTTCGGAATGTATTGTTCTGGCCTTCACTCGGACCATCCATCTCCTGCTTTGGCTCCAATGGATTCTTCTCGGGCATCGTGCTTTACAAGACCTGGGGATGCGCACGTCGACTTTTGCCACCGGGATAATAACAGCTTCGGACGATCTACCGTTCTTTCAGGTTCCATCGGTCGATCATGTCCATGTTGATGATCGACCTTAATGGGAGTCCCATTACAACGGGTCGATGATATCTTCTCCTGCAAAGGTCAGCCAGGAAATGTTCAACCAATGCCAATGCCTAGTCCTCGTTACGTCGGTAAGACCAAACCAACAATCTAGTATCAGAAATCGTCTTATCCTTCCCATCTTTATCGAAAGGCGAGTCGAATCACAGAGCGCGCCCGTCCTTCGGATCTACGCGCCATGTGCCCACCGACTCCATAAGATTATCGAAAGGATATCCAGAGTTCTCAGGCCCTATCAGTCGATCATGATAACGATCTTCGCCAACGGGAGTGCAGTAGCTGCAACAACTCGGTGACATATCTCCTTGACTGCCCAAAGACTACAGCTTCGTCACTAGCTCCACCGCACCCAAAGGATACTCACATGGAGTTTGACCACCACCCAAGTCCTAGACGAGGCGCAGTAGTCATAAGTCGCCTATCACTTGACGGGTTCAAGCCCTTACGAGTACGCAATTTGTAGTCTTCGGTTAGTCAAGGAGATAACCACAGTCGATGCTTGGTACTCGTTGCATCAACGGAATGAAAGGGGCGGTCTGGTGTCAAAGATCGCCTTTCTCCTCGTCTGTCCTTAGTCGAGTCAAGCGTTGAGAGGGGTTTGCCTTCAAATCGTGTCCACCTATTTCGCCAGCGACTTCAAGCGTAACCCGAAAGGATATCCCATCTCGATCCTGAGATAGGTAGGTCTTAGGTGACAGGATACGAAGGAAGGGCCTCAGAGCCTAGGAAGAGGAAGATGTGGCGTCGACCCGTTGCATGCTGAGACCAGTCAGAGATCCTGAGATATGAGTCAACATCTCCATATCGCCCTAACTCTGCGTTCGAGAGATCCCAGGGTCAGACAAGCGACTTTCCTTTCGGTTTTACTCGGCTCGAGTCCCCGTGACTAAAGTCTGAACTTGGTCAATCGAAAGCGACCGTCCGTTCGAGGATGGGGATCACGAGCACCGGGAACGAGTGGCGACCAAGATACTATTCGATTTGATTAGCAGGCCATTATCTGTGGCGACTGAACCTAGGTCAAATGATCAAGCAATCATTGCGATCCATTGTATCGGTTTGACCCCTTGTCAATCAGCCATCAATCACGAGAAAATGTTCGGATCTCCGAGTCCCGGTGACTCGGATCAATCCCATTGATTGCTGATCAGTCACCGTCGGCCGAGCTTGCGTTACTTGACCAGTCTTTCATCAGGCCCTTAGCACCATTGTGTCAATTGACTTGCTCCACTCGACACATTTCCGGTATTCTCGTGGCGATCCGTTATATCGGGTTGACTCCATCTGAATCAGAAGAGAATCCTTGGATCTTCGGATGACTCGGATCAATCACACCGATTGCTAACCAGTCACCGTCGGCCGAGCTGGCTCCCTTGACCAGTTATTCGATTATCAGGCTTTTTGGCACCGATATGTCAATTGACTTGCTTCCTCAACACATTGCGGTGTTCATAATACTTTGCGAGCCGTTGCATCGGGTTGACTTCCTGTCACTCAGCCAACTTTCACGAGAGATGACCGGATATTCGAGTCCCGGTGACTCGGATCAATCCCATTGATTGCCGAACAGTCACCATCGACCTAGATCAATCGCGTTCACTGCGATCAGTCATTCGGTTATCAGGCTTTTTGGCACCGATATGTCAATTGACTCGCTTCCTCGAAACATTCCGGTGTCCATAATTGTTGCGATCCCTTATATCGGTATGACTACGAGTCATCGATGCTTTTTGCGAGCAAGAAATTGTCCCAATCTTCGAGTCCCGATGACTCGGATCAATCACTCTGATTGCTGCTCAGTCACCGATGCGTCAATCCATTCGCTCCTCTCGCCGACTTCCGAATATCCAAGATCTCCCCTCGACTCCCTTCGTTGTGCGAATGACGAGGTTGGATCTGGGATCTGTCTAGCTTCCCAGCTCAACCTGTCCCTCACACGACGCAACGAAGCCTCTCTCGCATATTCCACGTCTCGGGATACCCCCGGTCTTGACTCCCGAGTCCCCCCCTCAAGGAAGCCCCCCAACCGAACAAAACCAACTCGGAAAGAACTCCAAGTTCACCATCACGACTCGTGTCGAATCCTTTCCCGTCAAACGTGATGAATAATCAATCACGATCATTAATCAAAACCTGCTCTCGTTCGCTCGTTCGTCGGACCAGCGCCGGCACAAGATGACACGACGGTTCAAATACCTACCTATCCACCGGGTCCTACGGCGCCGACAGTCGTCGTCGTCAGCAAATACGGCCGTAAACCAGCTCCGTACGCCGCGTGGCACGGGTCTGTTGACGTCTCCCAACCAAAACCATAAATCCATCCCTTGGTCCCTTACTTGGTATCCCGTCAGTAATCACAATAATCATGACGACGCACCACAACGCAACGCAACGCAACGCGTACATGATCAGTCTCCAGGTCGAACAAGCAAGCGAATGGTCCTACACCACCTACCTTTTCAGTTTTCCATTCTTTCATCCATCCATTCATCCATTCATCCGATGAAGCAGTCCAGGGCTGCCCTACCACGCAACGCAACACAATGCGACCATGCGCTTAGAACGGGTGAGGTTACCTCCAAAAGGGGGTTTGCTAGAATGAAACACCGGTACGGTACATTCACTGTACCTCCCTCCCTCCCTCCCTTGCGGACATTGTTGGAGAATCTCGCTTCGCTTCGCTTCGCTTCGCAAATCCAGCGCGCACGGGACCTATAATGAACCTGCGTAGGTAGTCATGTCACGCCCTCTTCCGGTGAATCAATCAATCGGAGAAGAGAATGTGTACCTACAATTCATTCCGAGTACTGCGGTACAGTTGCCCACCACTGCCAAAACCTTCGGAATCGAATCATTGACAGTCCTGACGCGTCAATAAATAGTGCAAGTGCCGCCCACAGTGACGTATTCAGGCCGCGGCTGTTGCGTAGCTGTTCCGCATTTTATCAGCCCGTGGGAAACCGGATCGAGCCGTGATCGACGGAGGCGCCTACACTACTCGCCCGCTCGCCCGCAAGACCTACATTAGTTCACGACCAGCTTGGCCCCCCACACCAGCTACCAACTTACACATCACCTCTACCTACATCTACCTACCTACTTCCCGCCTATCACTACCACCTACTACAACCTCTGTCCCGAAACAATCACTTACATACATCAACGTTACGTTCCAAATTTATCACAGACAATCCCCCCATGCCTCACTCAGATAACGACCTTCCTCCCCGGGAGTTCACGCCGGAGAAATATCCGGATTTCCCGGATGATCTCCCGACCGTCTCTCTCGCCACCATCTCCCTGCGCAAGCTGCTCGACCCGTCGGACGAAGGCGAGGCCGAGCGCGAGCGCATGTTCGCCGCCTGCACGGGCCGGGGCTTCTTCTACCTCGAACTCGAGGGTGACCCGACGGGTGAGGCCATTGCGCAGGGTGCCGGCCGCATCGCCGGCGTGGCGGAGGATGTGTTCAGGTTGCCGGTAGAGGAGAAGTCGAAGATTCTGTTCGATAGTGGTCGGGGCTCGTTGGACGGGTATAAAGTGGCGGGCGCGACGTATGCGGATAGTGCTGGCACGAGGGACACGGCGGAGTTTTATAACGTGGGCAAGGATGAGAGTGAGACAGATTCCACTTCAATTTCCGTCGTTTTTCTTCTTTCCTTCTTTTCTATCTCGTCTCTTCTCTTCTCCTTCTTTTGTCCTTTATCTGTTTTTGTATTTTATATCAGTAATCTCGTTTTCTCGTTGTTCTCGTGGGCGGGGTACTTACAACCCGTACGAGCTGAAACCCGTCTCGAATAGTATTAGTGGGCCGGCTGGCGCCAGGGTACGATGGGTATACTGACGATAAACAGTGATCGCAGCTGATGAGCAGATGAAGAAGCCCTGGCCGGCACTAATCAAGGCCACAAAGCCCTTGTTCCGGGACTACATCGTGGCGGCGCACCGTCTTGGCATGGCCATCATGGGAATCCTCGCCATCAAGCTTGGCGTCGATCCCGTCGAGTTCGTGCGCCGCCATCGTCTCGAGGAAGCCTCGGGCGACCATGTGCGGCTTACACGGGGTCCGCCCCGTGATACGGAGGATATGCCCGAGATCCAGACGCCTAGTCATACTGACTTTGGCACGTATGTGCCCCTATTCTGCCATCCAAATGGAGGAAGTGTGTTAACATGTTTCTCTTAGCATCACCATTCTGATGAATTGGCTCGGCGGTCTTCAGGTCTGGTCCGAGTCAGCTCACAAAGCAGAGCTCCTCAACCATGAGCCTGATAGTCCTGGAGAGTGGCTTTGGGTGAAGCCGAAGAAGGGCTGTGCGAGTGAGTACTCCGCCTCGTATCATGGGATAACATTTCCGATCGACAAGTCCTGACACGCTATACTTAACACAATAAAGCTAACTACAATCGCAGTCATCAATCTAGGCGACGGCGCGGTCAAGTTTACCAACGGCGTGCTCTGCTCAGGGCGACACCGGGTGATTCCGGCTCCGGGCGCACAAGGCAGGTTCCCGCGCTACAGCGTCGTCTACTTTGTGCGACCGGAGAACAAGTGCGTCATGAAGCAGCTCCGGGGCGCCGGAATCCCCGACGGCCCCGAAGAAGACGAGGAGATCAGAGCCGAGGAATGGATCGGTCGGCAAGTGGAGGGTTTAAAGACGCAGTTTCAACAGAGAATGAAGTAATCAGCCAGGAATGAGCGGCATTCGGGTTTCAAGCGAGGTCCACTCCTTCGGCGGTCGTCGTTACCGGGCAACGACCTGCTTACATCATGGCAACCGAACGAACCCCTTTTTCGAAGGAGAGCGTCGGAGCCGGTTGTGGAACCCCGAATCACATACCTCTAGATATCCCGTACTTGTCGCAAGTACGAAGTAGGTCGCTCGAAGCTCGAATAGGTAGATAGATAGTAATACAATAATGGTCAAAGTCAGAGGAAGTCAAGAATGAGGGCGTAACTCAGCAGTTTGTGTTCGGCAAGTAGTTCGTATTCTTTCTCGTTATTGCTGATTGGATTCCGTAGGACAGGACAACGATCAGAAAATTGAGCGCATGAAAAAATCGGTAATCACACATTCCCGTGCATCCTCCGGTCCCCGTTAAAAGCGGGATGAATTCCGGCCGTCGCGCTCGCAGTGACGTAGCTATCTTCGGTCCCACAGGATTCGATTGCCCAGTTAGTAGCGACGACCTTTCCTTCAATTTTCTGTCCGTGCGCTTAGCGCTGTTAGTGCAAACGCTGGGCGACACATACAAATCCTTAACACTTGGCGCTTTTAGCGCCATTCACACCAAAACACCAAGGGCAAAGTCTCGCGATACCAGCCCACAGCGGCGAGCGGTAGAGCGGATGGACCGTCCAACAACCCCCCAGCAGCCGGAAACGGCGGCTAGCGACGACGCCGGGCACACTCGACCGCCCGAGCCTTCAACCCCCTCAAACCTGCAGCGAACGAAGCGCCAGAAGGTCGTCGGAACATCTGCTGTTCCAATTGACCTCACGGGAAAGGATGCTGCTGAACGAATCACATACGGCGACGCAATGGCGAAGTGGCGCGCCGTGAGAAACGAGGAGCAGCGGAAAGCGGAGGCTACAGACGAAGTCTACACCTGCATTGCGGCCTCCCTCGACGCCATCGTCTCGAAGTTTGCGGGCGAGCATAAACGCCTCCAGCGGCAACTCGCAAAAGACGCCGTACACGATATCATGGTGCATCTACTCAACCAACAGTACATGCCTGGAACCAACCAGTCTCCACTCCCATCGCCAGCAGCTACCGCTGTGCGCCATCCAAGGAGCGTTACTAAGACGACCAGCACAACTCAGGAAAGCAAACACGTTTCCTGGGCCACCGTCGCCGCTAAGGCCGGCCAGGTACGGTCCGCCTCTGGCCTCGCCATCGCGAAACCGACACCACGCCCCACAACATTACGGGTCAAGAAGATAGCTCAAGAGGATAATAGGATTTTGATCCGTCTCAGCACAGAGAAGCGGCTGGCAATCGGAGGTGAGGCAGGTAATGCTTATGCGGTCCGACAAGCTGTTACTGCCACCTTCTCTGACCTCGGGCTTAAGATGTCCGACATACCAGAGTGCTCCCGCACTAATACAGGGTGGGCATTACGGTTTGCGGATAAGAGAAGCAGGGATCTGCTGCTCGAAGATGTCAACAGGGAGCGCCTCGTACAGGCTCTAGGAGCAGAAAAAGTAGACATTACGGAGAAATGGTTCAACTACGTGGTCCCGGAGGTACCACTCACCCTGCCAGACTGGATACACGGCAGCAGACAAGACGTGCGCCCAGAGATGGTGGCAGACGAGGTCTTCGCCCAAACAGGACGCCGACCAGTAGAATGCAAACCGTCGCGGCATGGTCCTAACGTAGCGCGGGGTTCCTGTTCTTGGATAGTCTCATTCACAGAGGAGGCGAGAGCCTTCCGGGCCTTCAATGCCAGTGGCTACTCAAGGCTGATAACTAAAAAGGAGCCTATTGTGCACCACAGCTCCGGATGCCAGGGTTATTGCAACCCCCGAGTATGCGGAAGGCTTCCACGCTGCCCCCGATGCGGAGGCACGCTCGACAGCCATCAATCTGCCCCTTGCGACAAGCCAGAGCAGTGTGCAAACTGTCGGGGCCCTTTCGTTTCTGGACACGATGCATGCCCTGCAGCTCCTCGGCGCCAGAATGGATTAGTGGTCAGGCCAACCAAGCGACAACTACAAGCCATTAGAAGAGCAGGAATCAAACGATACGCAGCATCCATCAGCTCGATAGATGAACAAGCACCAGAAACCGAAGACCCATGCGTCACCACCAATGGAGACTCGGACGCCGCTCCAACCGTGGAGATGGGAGACACTGAGAACCCAGTTATCTCCCCCCGATCTGGTGCCAATGAAAGTGGAACAGTCACGAACGTGGGCGGCCTGTCGTTGTCCCAACCTGCTAATGCCGCAGCCGTTACCATTCTACAGCCAGATGTGGATGTGAACATGGCCGAACCTGAGACAACCGTGCTCTTCAGCAGCAGCGCCCCAGTGATGGGGAACAGCAAGGCTGTAGATACAACAACTCCCGCTAAGCGGACACACCCTCGAGCAGGCCAGGTGGAAATCGGCAGGCAGGGTTGGAATCTGAGATGGCCAGATCTTGATGACAACTAACTCGACACGACATTCTAATCATAACGACACGCGGCCTCGCCGGCACCGACGCTCCCGGCAAGCTCACACGACTGATCTAAGAATAGTTTGGGCCAACACGCGCAAGTCAGCTCCAGCTCAAAACACACTACTGAACCTCTGCTGGGAGGACAACATCGATGTGATTCATGTTCAGGAACCGTGGACAGGAGAACAGACAAGACAACAAAGTCACCCCGGGTACACATGCTACGCACCAGTTGACAGCTGGAACACCACCGCAGACCGCCCACGCGTAATGTCATATGTGCGAAAGGGGCGCAAGCTCATGGTAGAGCCGAGGCGACTGTTCGAGTCTCGAGACATTTTATGCGTGAAAGTCAATGGCTATACAATGCTCAATGTATACCGGGAACCGCGGACCGATGACGCGATTGATGCAATTCTGAATGCTCGCATCCCAGACAACTGTATCGCAGGTGGGGATTGGAATGCGTGCGATCCTGCCTTCCAGCCTGGGGCTTCAAGCCGAGACAGAGGAAGCGATCTGGCCTCGTGGTCCATCTTATCGGGAATGGCATATACAGGCTCACCTGGTGTGGCAACACATCGAGCCGGACATGTTCTTGATCTCGTTTTCTCGAATATACCTGCGACATTCACTACCCTTCTGCACAATCACGATTTTGGTTCAGATCACTTTGCTCTACTAACAGTTATACCTTGCCGTGGCATAGAAGGGGTGGAGCAATGGCGCAAAATAGTCCGATTGAAGGACATAGACAAGTTTACGGAGCTCATTAGCGCCACAACTACTGAGCTACCCGACCCAGACCTAGCCTCTACTCATGATGATGTTGACCGACTGGCGGAGGTTATTGAGGAGGTGTACAGAAACGCGGTCGAAGCAGCGGGCGTAAATTGCGGTGACAGAGGGCATGCGGCACCATGGTGGACTGCCGAGTGTCAAGAAGCGTACAAGCTTTACAAGACCGCACAAACGACATCCGACTTCAGTGGGTCAGCATATTCGCAAGAACACAGAGATTTTCTGTCAACTGTTCGCCGGGCGAAACGACAGTACTGGAGACAACGCATTGACAATGCAGATACAGACACAGAGCTATATAAAGTAATTGGCTGGCATAAATATACATCACGGCTTAAATCGCCACCTCTGCGAGTCGGCGACACCATCATTGAAACATCCATGGGAAAGGCTCAGGCCTTAAGAGACGAAGTTCTGCAGCGTTTCTCAGAAGCAGACGATCTGGATGAAGACCCATTGGACGGGTGGACGCAGGGAGAGCAAACGCTGCCATGGACCGACCATATCTCCATGGAAGAAGTGGAGAAGCACACAATCATGGTCGCAAGTAAAGCACCAGGTGTTGACGGGATCTCTGTCAAACTACTCAACTGGACATGGGGATTCGTCAAGATATTCATCCATAAACTGTTCAATGCTTGCATACGCTTACAACGCATACCGAGCGCATGGCGCCGTGCTGAGGTAGTGATGCTGCCTAAGATCGGCAAAAAGGATAAAAGCTCGCCACGGTCCTGGCGTCCCATTGCTTTACTGTCATGTCTAGGTAAAGGCCTAGAACGAATCGTCGCGAAACGCCTTGCCTGGACCTCCCTGTTGCATGGAGTCATCAGCCCACAGCATGGTGGCGCACTCCCCAAAAGGTCCACGATAGACCTTGTGGGATCCTTTGTTCATGAGGCAGAGCACGCCTTAAGACAAGGTTACGAGGTCACTATGGTCACAATGGATGTCCAAGGTGCGTTTGATGCTCTGTTAAAGCGCCGGCTGCTGCGCAGAATGAGAGCACAGGGCTGGTCAATTAAGGTCCTTCACTTAATTGACAGCTTCCTGTCGGATCGAGAGATACGTGTACGTCTCGAGGACAGCACGACGGATTATAGTCAGGTCACCTGTGGCACACCACAAGGATCGCCTCTTTCGCCAGTTCTTTATATGCTATACCTAGCTGAACTGTTAAACATGGACAAAACACTAAGATTCGGATACGCAGATGATCTGTGTTTGTACCGCATATCCAAGTCGTTGGAGGAGAACACCCAGCTATTGCAAGCAGATGTGCGCAACGTGCTGGCCTGGGGTGCGGAAAACAAGGTGTACTTTGCGCCTGAGAAATGCGAAATGCTACACATGTCTCGTAAACGAGGGGCAGGAAACCCGTCTTTGTTTATTGACGAGAATCTCACAATACACCCAGCAGCAGACTCAGCAGTCAAAGAGGCAGCAGTACGGTGGCTAGGTGTCTGGTTTGACAAGAAGCTAAAGTTCAAGCGCCATGTTGAGGAGAGAGCTGCGAAGGCAATGGCACTCTCGCGCCATGTACGCGGATTAGCCAACACCAAGTACGGTCCCCCTGCATCGGGCCTCCGGAAGGTTGTCATTACTTGTGTTATACCCACCGCTTTATACGGAAGTGAAGTATGGTACCCAGGCAGAAGACGGCCAGGGAGAACGCTTCGGACAGCAAGCGCTGATGGCGTAAGTGCCAGGGTTGGACACCATGTAGACCGGGTCGGCAAAGCCCTTCTCATGGCTGCCCGGGCGGTACTACCGGTCTGGAGAACAACACCCACCGCATCGATATTCCGAGATGCCGGACTACCTACCGCTCAAATTGCTCTTGATGCTGCATTACTACGATTCGCATACCGACTGCGCACAGTCGATCAACAACACCCGTTAGCAACACGGGCATTACAAAAGGTCAAAGTTCGAGGACAAGGGGCGGGTACACTGCTGCCCCCTCAAACAGTCATACAGGTGGCGGCGTCCCAGATGCCGGAGTTGGACCGTTACATCTTACAACAACCACATTATACGCAGGGCTGCTTCACAGACCCGACCGATGGTGCTTCGAAAGGAGAGGCTGCCAAGGCATTCGTTAGATGGAGAGATCTGTTAGGGCCGGACGATGTCGTTGTCTATACGGATGGCTCACAAAAAGGCGAAGATGTGGGATACGGATACGCCATCTTTGTTGAGAAAAACTGCATAGGCACGGGACGTGGCAAGCTAGCAGAACAATCCCTCAACTTCGACGGAGAAGCTATCGGCGCATGGCGTGGACTCGAACATGTCATCAACAACCCCGATCTGAAGTCGAAACGAATATGGGTGTGTATCGACAACACCGCGGTTATCTGGTGTCTACGCAGTGCCGCCCCGGTATCCTCCCAATGGGCGTTTCTGAGGTTTCAGCAAGCAATGACCCAGTTCGACGTTCGCGTAAAGTGGTGCCCTGGGCATCACGGTATCGAAGGCAACGAGATGGCAGACGACCTAGCGAAAGAGGGTTCTCAATTACAGTATCCGGATGCAGAGTGCTCGAAAACAGCATATGGAGTGCGCGCGCACAGCAAGCGTGCTCTCCGCCAGGAGATAGAGACATGGTGGCAACGTACGTACCGGAACCTCTCCACCCGATACAAGAAGTGGAAGCTTGAATACAAGCTGTCCTGCCCACGAGAGCTGACTCTACTCACGAGAGTGGAATTGCACCGATATCTGGCGCTACGGACAGGGCACGGCGATTTTGCCTGGTATCATCGACGTTTCAAGCATGAGAACGCCACAACGAGCTGCCGATGCGGAAGAGATAAAACACCAGAGCATCTGGTGCATTGCCGACGAGCTCCGCACCGTAAATGGCCGGGTAAACAAGGACTACAGCTGATTGCTGATCTCGAGGGGCGCAACGACTACCTGCGAAGTATAGTGGCCGACCCAGCCCGCTTCAAGGCATTTCTCGGCGCGACTCTGTTTTTCAGCAGTATGCACAGGTGACCGCTGTCATTCTGAGCATGCGGCTAGGGTGGCGCTACGGGCGCATGTTTTGTATTCTGGGAGTTAGGAGGAGTTCGGGTTTTGTTTTCTGCGCTGTGAGGCGCTGGCGGGAAATCCGCTGAGTTTTCCAGCAGGAGGCGGGACACGGCAATTTGCCTAGTCTCACGCTGACTGCAGCACAGCCCGGGCAACTGGGAGTAGACCAACATTAGTCAATTGCTGCCCTCAAATGGAGGAGGGGGAACGTGACGAAGAGGCCCAACAGGGCAATTACACGAAGCGAAGTTGCTAGATAGGGATGACTGTACATATCGCGGGGGATCCGCAATAGATAGTAGAGGACTTAGCCTAGCACGCCCTGATACCCCCCGGGAGGTTCGGGGCCGTGGTTGCGCGGCCCCCTGGCGTAAAATACAACAACAACAACAACAACAAGTTAGTAGCGACCGTAACTTGTGAGTCTGAGGCGACAGATCCACAGTTTATTAGTTGACCAACTCCACTGACGTGCGTACTGAAGCCATCCATCAGATCCCGAGATCCCTACCTACCTGTTCCGTACCAAAAGAGTTATATTCAGGGTTCTGGGACAACTCAACTGGTCTAGAAGGGCATTTGCCTGCCGGCTGAAGAGTCGAGACAACATGATTGTCATGTAGGTACGAGTATGTACGGTGTTGTGCCGCGTGCGTTCTTGCTCCTAACTTAGGTACCTAGCTAGAACGTGTTAGTTACCAGATGGGTAGAGCGGAAAAACGTGCCGGTCTGGTTATGAGCTAGGAACAGTTGGAACAACAGTGGGGAGCAAATCTGGCTTGATCAGAATCAGAAGGTCCAGCGTGTTATTCCGTCCCGTATTTCTACCAATTGTCTGCGTCGGCGCTATGTTGAGATACCGACCTACCCTAATTTTCGTCTTTGTTGTTGTTGGACCCACGAGCGAGTTTGCAGAACATGTTTCACGATTAATGAACATTGAATGTTGTTGAATGCGACGGCCATCGACATACGACACCTAATCAGTTCGTACCCATCGGCTCCGAGTCGGCTAGAACAAACGAGATCCCCTGCTTAAGCCGCGCGAATACTCGTAGTGTCACTGCTTACCATATTCCGCATTCCGCCGCTCGGTCGGTCGGTCGTCGTCTTGTTTTAGTGATGACAGACTACCGATGACTCGGTGCTGGGTCTCAACTATTTTCTGACAGTCAGCCCAGGAGAGGGGAAAGCTGGGGCACAAGGTGCACGAACACTTGTGGTCGAGTGTTCCGACAAGGACCGGTACGACGTAACAAAAGGACGCAACACTCCCAACACGACACACTTGATCCGGGGTCTTGGTAGGCTAACTCCTGCGCAAAATTTTTTTTGATTCGAGGGAGATCCAACCAACAGTTGTTCGGTGTTGGTAGGTAGTTGGCGTTCTTGGTTACCTACCTACCTGGAACGAGTAGTTGTCAACGGGTCCGTGCATAATGGAATGGCTCTCGGATTTCGACGTTCGGCTTTACCGGCGACGACCTGCTTGCTTCCTTGGTAAATATGGTTACAGTCTGGTTATGACAGGGAGCTTCTATAAACAGGTTTTGGGGGTGGCATAGCAGGACAGAAAAGGACAGCCACTTTGGCCTTACGAGACCTACATCCAGGACTCCGAATCCTGCTTCGCCGAGACCCCCGTCCGAGACAGCGGGTCTCTGAATCGAGGGAAGAATCAAAGTGAAACGACCATATCAAGACATGTCTCATTTCGACTTGTTGGACCCCTCATTCTTGTGACAGAGAGTGGTCATGACAATCCTGATTTCGCAACCAACACTGCATTGTAGGATGGATGTCGACCTATCTGTGGGTTGACGACCCACGACCCACAACCCACCGACCCAAAAGCCACGCATGCTTTGACGACGCGGGATCTGAATTCCATATTCGGTCATACCACGAGTCTGGTCCCCTACCCATGGCCAGTCCGTGCCGCTATAGCCAGAAGCTTATAGGTAGGGTACCGTCAACCATGCCGGTGACATTGGCGGGGGATCATCACATGTCGTCTGCGCCATGCACAGACAGGCAGGCATGATCGCGAACATGAACGCCGTGTTCTATACGTTTTTGTCCGTCTGTCCTGGTCTCCGGTCCGGCAGCTTCCTGCTTCGTCGAGCTGCTGCTGCAGTAGTGAAGAAACGACAGTGACGCTGGCGATACGACCACATCGCCCATGTCGCATACCGCATACCGCATACCGAGCTCGGCCGAGTCCCGTTCGTCTGGCTTTTCTTGTCTGTCTCCTACCGACGTTGATAACGACTCCGCCCCGCGCGGGCATAGAGGGGCGGCGAATCTACCAATGGGACCATGGAATCCGTCTGACCAACAGATCCCACCATCTGCACCCTTCTAGTAGTAGCAGTGAAGTCTTCGATTCCTGCGAGATAGCTCCTAATTCATCAGCGCTAGACCTGAATTCTCTGAGGCCACGGAATAGGTAGATTATATTCCATGGAGCGGCAAGGGAAGAAAGTACCTACCCATCGAAAACTAGGGTGCTTGCTAATTACTCCCAGCCCAGACCCTAAACAAAGGGAGCATGCGACACACATGCATGCTAAGAATGCGATCGTCCGGACTCTGCAGCTACTGAGGCAGCCAAGCAAGGGAAAATTAACCCTTCATGACGTCGTTGTCGAATTGGACTACGACTCCAGCTTCTTCGTCGGTGATCAAGTTCCATCAAGATAAAGAATCTGACGGCATTCAGCAGCTGCTTCAGAACTCGTCCCGCTGTATTAGGTATGGAATACCTACATATGTAGGTATGAATGCGCATGCATAGCAGTGGCATGGCCATGCGCGTCCTGGGAAAGGGGCTAATTAGCAACTCTGGGTAATGTCGCCGACTGTCATCGGCAGTTCAGATTCGACAACACTGCTACCCTTACCCTGACCCTATCCCTACCAATGGTAGTATCACCATGTAACCTCACCAATTACCGCTGAGGACCGGTCGAACGAGCGTCGAACTAGAATAGGGAGATACTTGGCTGCATGGAAAACCATAGTGTCGTCGACGACAGAGGCCCCTTGTTTCCTAACCTCGAAAGAAACCACCTTAAGCAGGGGTCCAACGTCTAAAAGTTCGGTCTTCACGCTAACGAACTGATCCTCATTTTCTTTCGAAACAGCATGGGTCTGCTTGTTGGCTTGGCAATGTCAATTGGCAATGCCGTCGCAAGCGCGCATGTCCATCATCACAGCTGAAGATGTCACACGAGATCCGGTGACGTATGTGATGCACGCCGCCCACCTCAAAATCTGAGCGTCGGAATATTGAGTTAGCCGCCGTTGAGATGGATACGAAGGAATCTATTCTGTATTCCGTGCATTGTTATGTCGATGAGGGGTGATGCTGCGAAGGCCTGTGCTATCGTGGTCCTTAGGTAGGTAATGAATCTGCAGACGGATACGCTGGTCCTTACCTTGGAGAGAAAACGGAGTTAACCCCATAAGAGTTAACAAGAGGAAATGAAGCGAGGCTGTGGGAGTTCAGAAACCATTAGTGTACGGGTTTGAGATAGATGGAATAATCGTACCCCTGATCGGATGTGTCAACCAGTATATAATGTGCTCATGGTAACCCTCGACCTGAGGGAGCCAATCGACTTCCACGACTATATAATACTTCACCCCTCGAAAGTGTCAGCTTACTCGATAGCACCGACATTGTCATCTTTCTTCGTTTTCTTCGTTTTCTTTCTTTCGGTTGGTTTGAGAAGACCACGGCAGTCACTAGCATGGCCGTGCTTCAGGTCTTCTCGCTGGCGGCAAAGTACGTCGTCAGCATCAGCATCGTTTACGTGGGTCATCTATCAAACATATTAGCAAGAGTACCAGCACTAACAGATACAGTGGCTTGCCGTCTTCGCCTACAGATTCTTTCTGCATCCCCTACGCAAGTATCCAGGACCTTTCGTAGCCAAGTTCACGGAGGGTTACCTCGGCCTATTTGCCAGTCAGCGACGACTACATCTGGTTAACCATCAGAATCATCTGAAATACGGTATGTAACCGGCTCTTACCAGACTTATCACCAGCTAACAAGGTCAGGCAACATCGTCCGAGTAGCCCCTAATCGCCTCGTCTTCAACAGTGCCAAGGCCCTCCATGGTAAGCATTTCACCATCATCAGTCACTGCTCATCCACTTACAATCTGCAGACATCTACGATAACGACCGCGTGGTCAAGTCCCACGTCTACCTCGCCACTCTCGGCTACAGCGGCTCAGTCAATATCTTCAGCGTAGTCGACAAGCTCGTGCACCGCTCCAAGCGTCGTCTCCTCGGAGCTGGCGTCTCGGAGCGTGCCATGCGGGAGTTCGAACCCACCATGATTGGGCAGATCGATATCTTCCTCAAACAACTCCTTGCAGCGAGTCTGAAGTCCGAGGCTGTGAATATGTCAGAGAGCTGTGGCCGACTGGGTATGGATATCATGGGTCTGCTGGCATTCGGATACCCCATGAAGACGCAGACAGAAGAACGCTATCGCTCCCTTCAAGACGGCATTGAAGCGAGTGCAGCACATAACAACCTCGTCATGCAATGGCCGCGTCTGCAGTCTCGTATCATCGCATTCCTTCTGCATTACGCCACTCTCTCGGCCCAAAGGAAGTTGTTCGAGCTTATCGAGAACATGATCAAGACCCGCATGGCAGAAGGCCGTGACTCGCGGCGTGATCTCTACGCTCAGGTCGCTGATAAGCTCGAGAATGATCCCGAGTTCCGAAAAAGCGACATGTGGTCCGAGGCGTTGTTCCTCATTCCAGCCGGTATGTCGTCTCTCCTTGCACGTTCCTTGATGACGAAAGTCGCTTTAACACTAACACCGTGCAGGAGCCGACACAACAGCAGCAGGCATAAGCGCCCTTCTCTTTTACCTCGCCCGCAACCCCACCTGCTACACCAAACTCCGCCATGAGATCCGCACCTCCTTTTCGCGTAGCGATGAGATCCATAGCGGTCCGCAACTCTCCAGCTGCAAGTACCTCCGCGCCTGTATTGACGAAGCACTACGGATCTCCTCTCCCGTCAACGGCGCCCTCTGGCGCGAACTGAACCCCAACGACGATGGGAGCAAACCCTTCATTGTCGACGGCCACGTGATCCCCAAGGGCGTCCAGGTAGGTGTAAATCTCTATACTCTTCACCACGATCCAGAGTACTTCCCTGAACCGTACGCCTTCAAACCAGAGCGTTGGCTCGAAGGAGACGATGAGACGCGCCGCCACATGCGCGAGGCGTTTGCGCCGTTCCAGATCGGGTACCGCAGTTGTGCAGGCAAGCCCATGGCATATCTGGAGGCGAGTTTAACCATTGCGAAGATGTTGTGGTACTTTGATTTTGAGAACGCCACGGGAGAAGCGGGGATGGTGGGTGCCGGAAAGCCAGGGGATCAAACGGGACGCCATCGTCCGGATGAGTATCAGCTTTTTGATATCATTGCTTCGTGGTGTGAGGGGCCGATGCTAACCTTCAAGCCGCGGGCAGAGGTCTGTGGGGAGTTGGTCTCATAATAAGGGGTTGTGACTCTTGAGAATGAAAATGAATGGGTTTGGTGTTTGGGTTGAATCGGGCTGTATTTGTTAGTACTAGTACGGAGTGCTTTTTCCGGGTCGACGGTGTTTGCGGTTTGAATGATACACAATCTTTATGACGCAACAGGGAGTTCCTTTCACATTGGAATATTCTAAGAGCCGACCTTTCTCTTGCAAGACCGCTGCTATTACTGCTCGAGACTGCCTTAACTCCTCAATCAGACCCAGTTCCAACGAGAAGGTGAATCCAATGAATTCGGGTTGCAGAAGGAACACCGCACCGATACTGCCCTACAATATCATTCTAGGTAGCTGCCTACCTCATCGTCCCTCCCCTGTGTTTAAATCCATCGTATGTCGGTTTGTGAGATTGGCAGGCACCGAGAGGGGTACTGGGATAGGTGGGAAGGAGCCATTTGCACGACCACCAGTCATACCTGCCACATCTCCTAGTCCTTACCCGACTTCACAGACACAGCAATGCTCCTTCCCCATTACTATCGGTTCATTGCTGTCCTTGTCATTCGTCTCTTCCTTTTCCGGTCTGTCATGTCGTTCATTCTTACCTCCGT
Source organism: Xylariaceae sp. X170 (assembly GCA_028637755.1). Lineage (NCBI taxonomy): Eukaryota > Fungi > Ascomycota > Sordariomycetes > Xylariales > Xylariaceae > Xylariaceae sp. X170. Next base: position 129,039 of record JAJFDJ010000083.1, read on the forward strand.
TCATTGATGTGATTACCTAGGGCAGTGGGCACGGAAACTAAAACTAGGTAGTTTGTCGCTCCTCATGATGACCGAGTAGAGGCACGAAGAAACAAACCATCCATTCTTCTTCATCAACAACACAAACATTTTGCATATCTACTACCTAAGCTTCTCTTCTGCATGAATCTGCAATCATCGGCATGCACTCCTTAAGAAAACATCTATTGAGTTCAGTGAGTCATTCTTTTACATTCTTTTCTGCCCTGTACCTCCGTTATTCCTCGTTCCACCCTCCAGATCATCACGCGTCTGCCGTGCCGCTGGCATCGCCTTGAGGAAGTCATCTACAAATTTTAACATTCAGGATTCTTGGATACCGTGCGAGACCAGCGGTTTAGATAGAGTCTTTCATATTTTTGAGCTCGACGCCAGGTGTACAGCGAGTCCGGATATATACTGCTGTCAACTCAGAACCGGGACGATACCACCCCTTATCCTGGTAGTGTGGTCTCTTGAACTCCTGAAATGGCGTCCGGGCTCCACTTCTCCGGTGTGTCACTTCATGGCTCCGATCTGGCAGTTGCGTGGATACAACTCTCGCCTTCTGGCAAAACCCAGCATCCATGCGGCCGTTGGGCCAGGGGTATCATTGTCACTACGCCTCAATCGTGGCATATTAGCTTCGGCATCGGCATTCAAGAGAAGGAGTAACGACAGATCTGGCTTTTTGTTTGCTCTACTCATGCGCATGCTTACTACCAAGGCATGCGTGGTTGAAGCATCGCGGGCTCTAGATCATCAACTGCCGAGATCACGAGAACCCATCAGTGATCACAGGTCAACTGGCACCAAACCTACACTGCTTTCCCAGACAGTTGTGACCTTGGAGCGACGGATCAGAGTTCATCTTGCATACGCAGAGCAAGTTAAAAATTGAGGAGTATGCGTGTCAACAGGGAATCTGCATACGAAAACTGATGCCGATGACTCCTGTCCTTACCTTCACCCAATGTGAATAACATATAAAGGCCCCGTTACCACCCGTTCTTGAAACTTTTCTGAGCTTTTACAAGAACCCATTTCCCTACAAGAATCCACTTCCCTACAATATTCAGATCAATCCATCTACAATTCAAGATGTCTGACCAGACAAATACCAACGCGTCTGGCTCGCCAGCTCCATCACAAGAATCCTCCAATGAGCGACCTAGGCCTCGAGTCTTCGGTGACTACGGCTTCCTCCTACCGGAACTGTGGCTCATCGTCGGTGAGAATCTCGCAGAACAGGATTCGCTCGAGGACAGCAGAAACCTAGCGAGCACCAACTCGGCAATGCAGTCGCTCTTGGCAACAACCGTCGCAAGGCACGAAGCTCGACTCCGGTATGTATACCGTTTGGGTGGCCCCGTAGGTTTCGAATGGTAATAGGCTGACAGCATTTGTATAGTGCATCAAGAGAACGGACGTGTCCCAATGGATGCTACTGCTACCCGATTGTAAGTGTTGTGATGATCATTCAGCAACGGTACCATGACTCCCTAACATGTTGATATAGGATTATTGGGGCACTCTCCGCCTGTAGTCGTTCCTACCATGAGTTCTGTGTTTGATCGGGTGGTGTCAGCATGGTAGAAGAAATGCTCACCAAACGGTGCTGCGCGCGTGGCCGTCCGGTGATGTCGGCGTGTGGAACTCGCCATGGACGAATGGGGGATGATTCCGGTTCCGTTTCCGGTTCCGGATATCAATATAGGCGGCTTTTTACAGTCGGGGAAGCAACGTGGATTCTACCGGGCTTCTGGTTCTCTTCTGCACCGAAGATATATATATCAACTGTTTGTAGTATTATGTACGAACGTCACACAAGGGCGAACAACACTCGTTTCTCCTATCCTAACATCGTACGTACGATCAGAGAATTAATATAATCCATTCAACATCAACGATTGTTTTACTTGGTCAGATAACGAACTCAAAACCCCGGAGACGCAGACTGTTGGGAAGCCTCAAAAATGGCGAAGGCCCGAGATCGGGGGTTCTGCCGGGGGTGCTGCCGGGGGTCCTGGCGACAACAATAGCACAGCTCAAGCCAAACCCGATCCCGGAGACGCACCTGAAAAGGACCCGATCGTTAGACCTCCATCTTTCTTCTTCCACCAGTTCGTTCACTCTTTCTTCCAATTTGTTCTCTTCTGATTAGTGCTACACGACGTCAGAGGCGGCAGCAGCGACCTGTTGAGCGAGCACGGATTCTTGATTTCTAGTTTTTTTTACAATGAAGTTGGATACAATTCACGGATTCCGCTCTGTTTGGTTGTTTGTGTGTAGTTTGGTTTGATTTATGGATGGATGGATAGGTAAAATGAGTTCCCCACCACCGATGGATCCGGATCCGGAGCGGATGATGGTCTTCCGGGCTGGAAACGGAATGCGGTCGGAGAGCGTACGGCGGAGTTAACGGGTTTGTTAGAGAACGCGGCAAATCGAAAAAAAAGAAAAAAAACTTGGTTTACAATGCGATTCCAGTTTAGAAGAGAGAAGAGAATTTATTTGACATGAAGGTATTGAAGGAAGTGTGCTTTTTTGGTGTCTCGGTGGGTAAACTGGAGACGGGATCCTGGGGTGCGGAGTTACTTGCCCGGAACCGCAGCACGGATGCTTGCCGAGAGTTGGATCTTACGTTTCACCGGGATTGCGAAATTTCAGGCGGTCAAAGAATTAGCCAGCGTCATCGTAAGCGCAGTGTATCGTCAATTTCACTACCAAAATATTGCTGTCACGATAACGAGTGAGAGAATCAAAGTCGTATCCAGATATCGTCCGGTGAGTGATTCGTGGAATCCTGGCAGTCCTCTATTCTCACCAAACCGACTTTCCGCCATGGCACTCTTGGTATCTACATGGTCGGACACCCCTCCGATCAAGTCCAGCCGGGATCACGGCCCGGACTGAATCCCCGCATGCTCCGTTTCCCCAAACATTCCGAGATCGACTAAACAGGAACTCTCTAGGCATGGAATAGTCGCTCAAATTACCTAGAACAGATAACGAGATGGAGAAATGCCATGCCGGCTTTTCGGGAGGAACCGCATGGATCCCTCCGGTATGCCTCATCTGGGTAACTGCCGAGCTTCCGCCAGTCGTGATGGCATCTCACGATGGCTCGTAGGGGTATAAAACGACAACACCGCCGTTCGGTGAAAGTCACCATGGAGACCTCACACCCCTCGCCCAAAACACCCGCCCGGTAGCCGTCAAAATGAAATTCCCCCTCCTCCTAACCACCTCCCTCGCCGCGGCAGGCGTCGGCGTCCACGCCTCCGGCGCAGACTGGGACACCGCAATCTCCAAAGCCAACACCGCACTAAGCAAACTCTCCCTCTCGGACAAGATAAACATGGTCACGGGCGTGGGCTGGGGCAAAGGTCCGTGCGTGGGGAACACACCAGCCATCTCATCGATCGGATACCCCGAATTCTGCATCCAAGACGGACCCCTGGGCGTGCGGTACGCAGGGAACGCGAACGCGTTCACGCCGGGAATACAAGCTGCGGCAACATGGGATCGCACTCTAATCCGTGAACGGGGAACATACATGGGCGAGGAGACGAAAGGGGCCGGGATCCACGTCCTGTTGGGTCCCGTGTGTGGACCGTTGGGCAAACATGCCGTCGGCGGGAGGAATTGGGAAGGGTTTGGTGTAGATCCGTATTTGAGTGGTGTTGCGATGGCGGAGACGATTGAAGGGTTACAAGGTGCGGGTGCGCAGGCGAATGCGAAGCATTTTATTCTGAATGAGCAGGAGGTTAATCGTGAGACGATTGATTCGGTCGTGGATGAGAGGACGATGCATGAATTGTATCTTTGGCCGTTTGCGGATGCGGTTAGGGCGGATGTTGCGTCTGTTATGTGTTCTTATAATAAGGTCAATGTGAGTTACCCCTTTTCTTTCTTTCTTTCTTTTTGAGGAGGAGATGGTACTGACGACAGAAGGGCTCCTGGGCCTGCGAAAACGACGGCACCCTCAATAAACTCCTGAAAGAAGAACTCGGCTTCAAGGGATACGTCATGACAGACTGGGGCGCGCAACACACAACGGAAGGGTCCGCGCTCGGCGGTCTGGACATGACCATGCCCGGCTCCGACTTCAACGGGAACAACATCCTCTGGGGTCCCCAGCTCACAGCCGCCGTGAACAGCGGGAGCGTACCCACGTCTCGCATCGACGATATGGTCCGTCGCATCCTGACGTCGTGGTATCTCCTCGGTCAAGACTCCGGATACCCCAGTATCAACATCAACGCCGACGTCCAGGGGACACATAACACCAACATCCGCGCCATAGCCCGCGACGGAATCGTCCTCCTCAAAAACGACGAGTCCATCCTCCCGCTCAAGAAACCCTCCAAAGTCGCTCTCGTCGGTTCCGCCGCTGTAATCGGCCGCCACGGCCAAAACGCCTGCAGCGATCAGGGGTGCAACGACGGGGCCCTCGGAATGGGCTGGGGTTCGGGAACAGCAACATACCCATACTTCGTCTCCCCCGAAGACGCAATCAAAGCCCGGGCCCAACAAGACGGGACAACCGTCACCGTCTCGGGTACCGATTCCACGAGCTCCATCGGATCCACGGTAACAGACGCAGACGTCGCCCTCGTATTCATAACAGCCGACAGCGGCGAAGAATACATCATCGTCGAAGGTAACGTCGGCGACAGGAACAACCTCGATCCCTGGCACAGCGGCAACGACCTCGTCAGTGCCGTCGCAGCACAAAACGACAACGTCATCGTCGTCGTGCACAGCGTCGGCCCCATCATCCTCGAGACGATCCTGCAACAACCCAGTGTGAAAGCCATCGTCTGGGCCGGATTACCCTCCCAGGAAAACGGGAATGCGCTCGTGGATATCCTGTACGGAGATACTGCTCCCTCGGGTAAGTTGCCGTACACGATCGCGAAGAGTGAAAGTGACTACGGCATTTCCATTTCCAGGGGAAGCGAAGATGACTTCACCGAGGGTCTGTTTGTCGATTACCGCCACTTCGACCAGGCGGATATCGAGCCGCGGTATGAGTTTGGTTTCGGGTTGTGTAAGTCTTTCGCTCCTTTTTCCCCCTGATCTTCATCATCGTTGGTCCCTCGTCCTGACAGTTGCAGCATACACAAACTTCACATACTCCAACCTCGCCATCACAGGATCTCCTACCACTGGTCCAGCAACTGGCGACACAATCCCCGGTGGACGTGCTGATCTCTGGGAGACTGTCGCCACTGCCACCGTAACGGTCAGCAACACGGGCGGCGTCTCCGGTGCAGAGGTGGCCCAGCTGTACGTCGGATTCCCTGCTTCGGCCAACTCGCCCCCTAAGCAACTACGCGGATTCGACAAGCTCGCTCTAGATGCCGGCGAGGAGGGCAGTGCTGAATTCAAGCTGCTGCGTCGTGATCTCAGTGTCTGGGATACAGCAGCACAGAACTGGGTCGTGCCCAGCGGTGAGTTCACCGTCTACGTCGGTGCTAGCAGTCGAGACATCAGAGAGACGGGCACAATCACAGTCTCATAAGTGCAATGCGGTTATTAGATTATTCCATAGTTGATGGGCGTTTACATTGTATATATCCAACTCATTGTGTACTCATAAGGCGGTAGTATACATATCCCATGCACAACAACAGCAACGACGAAGAGTAGGTATTTCTGCCTGCTCCTCAACACCAACCCAACTCGTACTTCCTACCATCTATATAGAGAACCACAATAGCAAAAGTATCTGCTCGCCTTGACCATAGGCCACAACACCAGCCCGCCAGCTGAATTCGATGACCTCTGCGCACCACAGCTCAAACAGACAACGAACACCAGGCCATTAACCGTAGTACGCGCCGTTGGTACTGCATTGCTGGTCCAGTAGGCAATCAGGTGTGTGGTCTGATCCATCGTCCCTGACGGGAGAAACGACCATTTGACGCAGGCGGTTCAGAACAACCACGGTATCCCTGAAGGTGTGTTCGGTGTCGCTGGGACCATCTAATGCCCCTTGCGATGAGACCTGGGTCACTCGATCACGACACCGACACACCCGTGGCTCGACCATCTGACCTTTGAGGTCTCCCCAGCCCAGATCGTTCGGGTCCATGTCAACATCTGTATATATAGAGCGAGGGAGAGAAAGAGAGGGGGATGGATAGAGAGAGAGAGGGACAAGATCATGGGGAGGCGAATCTTCCGTCACCACACGTCTACTTCTCGTCCTGCTCGATATGATACTTGAGCCTCGGATTGCTCTCGCATCTGCTCGGAACGTCACGTCCAGTCTGACGGAGTGAGCAAACGCATGACCAGAACACCCGCACACCGTTCGACTGAGTCGATCGGCGACGTGATGAGGAGGTCGTCGAAATCCATCCCACACCAGCATACCCCTTCTATGGACAGATTCTGTGAAAAAACATGGGTTAGCAAAGAGCTGCTGAGAGAGACAACGCCCAAAATGAAATTGGTTGCAGGGAACATACCCGTTGAAGGCCAAGTGCTGCGAGTACTTGAATGCCACGACGTGTATGTGACCGCACGGGTACCTTGCCGTCCTTCCTGAACTTGGCATTGACTGCAGGTTTTCCCACATATATGCAAGGCGAGCAACTTCTTGCGTGGGATGTCGAGCTTTTGGCAAGGCCACCAACCCCACAGTGGAGGGAGGGATCCAATACCCACGAGCTGATACAGCATGTCGAGTCATCGCAAACGCAGCCGTAGTAGAGCTCTGATCTTGCAGACCGGCGACGATGTTGCTATCTTCGTGGTCTAGAAGGTCACCAACAGACGCCTAATAGACCAGTCAGCGACACACGCGTCTGCCAAAGAGAACAGTTAGCAAGAAGACATCACGCTGAAGTACAGGGGATTCAGGAATACATACATAGCAGTGGTCACCAGAGCGTGCAGTGCGGATGTTCATCGTGAATTGTGAGTGCCACGGGAGCCATGACGAGATGATGAGATGACAAGCAAGGCGGCGCCGTGTCTGAGAGGCCGGAGTGAGGCATGGCTGCAAGCACAACAGTTAGGACATTAGTTGGATAGGAAGAGGAAGAGACAGAGGAAGAGGAAGAACACTTACCCGACTTATTCGTAGAGATTAAGCAGGCAGCCGGTGGTCGATTCGTCGGCTGCATTGACTGTCGCCCAGTCTATGGACGGAAAGGTGCAAAGTGCCGCAGCTGAGAATCCAAACAGAACGGTTAGGACGAGAGGGTAGTGATCGGAATGAGGACAATAATCTGCTTACGTACCTTGAAGTTGTGGGCATCACCACGCATGACGGGCACGTCAATCTGGATTCGAGTGCGCTAGTCGTATCCCCGTCGAAGGCGGAGCATTGCTGTCGAGGGGGTTAAGCATGAGACGGAATGAGGAAGACAAAGATCTGTATTGACTTACGCTACATTGGGCGTATTGCGAGCTGAGAAGGAGGAGGCACTGCAGGGTGATGCATGCCATCAACAGACAGCAACCCTGGCTCTGTGTATCGGATGAGCATTACGCACGAACTCATGGAAGTTGGCCTGCCTTGAATGTGGGAGAGGGGAAGAGAAACACAATGTCGGTGACATGGTCGTAATGAGGGTGGAGATACTGGAAGGAGGTTTTTGGAGACACTTACTACGAATCGTTCCTTATATATAGATCAGGGAGGAGAAGGAAGCAGCCGAAACGAAGCGAACGTATGTACGACGCGCGAAGACCAGCCACACGACGATATGTGTGTGATGGCGAGAGACTCCGAGGAGGGAGATGAGAAGAGGATCTAGAAAGATGCAGAAAGATGCAGAAAGGCGAGACCCCAGGACCCAGGTACTCTGGCGGCGGTTCAACATGGACTTCTCGCCCAACCGGAGTCTGTTGGGCTGGTGTAGGTAGGTTGGGAGGTATATATAACGATCGCCGTCCAGCATAAAGATGGAGGAGTATGATCGTTTTGAATAGGTATGTTGAAGAGAGAGTCGAAGGAGGGAGGAATATATTATAATGGTCCTGAAGATGTTGATGAAGAGAGAGAGAGGGGAAGGAAAAAATCTGGGAGACAAATCTCAATTTATAGGCGTGGGCGTCCGTGGGGCCAACATGCTACGTAACGAGGGCAGGAACCCAAGCTTCCCCTCAACTCAGACAGGATGCTCTCACCCGGCTCGCTGCCCTCTCTCAACTTTGAGGAAGTAGCAGAGGCCTGATGGGGTCTAGTCTGTGAGAGAGGGAGGGGGTTTGAGCGGGTTATGATCACGATAGCTACGTCAGGATATTTGCAAGCGAGATGACGATGGGGAGAGGGCGTGCCTCCAGCTTGAAGCGTCACCAGTGACGATGACCTCCTCGCAGTTGTGAGTCACCTCTCGCCAGATCTACGGGTGTGCCATGCCCTAGGACCACCCCCTGGTTGAAGAGGATGGCTCGATAATGACTCAACGAGGTTTCTGTAACGGCAACTGCAATGTGGTCATTGCTTCCACAGGTGATGTAAGGTTGAGACGAGGAGGAAGTTGATGAGGTTAGGGAGGTGCTCACCATGGGGCACGGACCCTCTATGTTGCCTTATTGCATATGGGCCGTGCTCCCCCAGGTTGTGGGAGTTATCGAAGGGGTCGGGGCTCCTCCTCAGGTGCATATCGTCAGGGCACGGGGTGATAAGATGGATGGGATGCCCTAACTAAACTCGTGAACCCCCGGGTGTCAGTGCTATCACTGAGGTTTAGGTGCCTTCGTTGTTCTCTCAGGGGTTGAAGAGTGGGTCCAGGGGTTTGCTTAGGGAGCCTCTTAGGCGGTCTATAGAAGTGTTGGTATCTACCGTACAATCGAAGATTCACGATCATTCAACGATGATGCCGCTTTTCTGAATAATTCATCTCTGTGCGCATCGTATTGGCTTGCTTGAATGATCATTGATGATCACCGATCATGTCCCCCTTGTCTGCTGCTGCATGCACTCTTGGTTCTCCTCCCTGACCTCGTCACCCTCCCTACAGGCCTCCTCCCCCTCCACAGAGCAATCGACATCAACACGACCACCAGCAACAGTCTATACCAAGCAGAAAGGTAGATCCAGTGGCTTGCTAACAATAAATAACTTCAAGAAAGTGTCAAGTGGTCGTCGCCCCCCTGAAGCGTTCCAACAGTGATCCCAGCGGCGACAACGAAACCCTCGACCTTCTTCAGAGCCACGATCCAACCACTTCGAACAATCAATTCAATGCAAGCACAGAGTCAATAAGTAGCTCTGCAGCGGATCATGAAAGTGAGCGCACCCCTAATCCAATTCAGGGGCCTCGTCGGGACGCCGCACTCCTGTGAACAAAGCCTCGAATCGTGTGCCGCCCCCGAAGAACGCACGCCAGCGAGCCCACGACACTGGACAATGATCCGACTGACAACAAGCTTCAGAAGCGAGAAAAAATCCAATGCCTAAGTCTTCCCTGAGTCCTCCGACACTCTCCCCCTGAGCCTCCTCACGCCGACCGACTCCCCTTTCAACCGATCACCTCCAAGACCGCCCACCTACGAGACCGATCACGAACCTCGACAGCAAGACACACACGTTGCGACCGAGTCGATTGTTCTACCGAGTGCGAAGAGGCAAGAAAAAGACCGAATCCCCCCTGAGAACCCTCCGACCGAGCCCCCGTCCGACAGCGAAGCACAAACGAACCCTTTACCACGATCGCCGAACGGTCACATATGCACAGGACTCGGGAGAAAAAGGAGAATACAAAGAGGCGGACAATAATACCGTGTGGAAGTGCTGTGCAGCGCCCGAACGGCGACTGGTGCGAATCACGAACCCCTGCGGAGCCACGACTCAGGGGGATCGGGACTTTGCGTCAGCGTCTGCTGTGCAAAGAACCATCGCCGGGGTCCATATTCTACATTGTCCTATCCGGAAAGGCGTCCGAAGACAAAATTTTGTGTCTCGAACAGACCGTGGCTGTGAAAAGGGGGAGAAGAATGTTGAAGGATACCTAGGTACCCAGGACGGAACACCCCGACCGGGTACCTGCCGACATGCCCATCGTCTTGGCTCCTGAGATAGCCTGACGACTTGGCACCGTTCGGGTGATTACAAAGTTCCCTCAAGGTGAGACTGAGAAAAGAAAAGCCCAAAGAAAGTGTTAGACAGTGCACCCGTCTGCCCGTTGCTGGAGACAGATCCTACCTAACGGGCAGTTTACGGTTTTACCTTTAGAGATCACTATGTACGTCCCGGCGCCTTCGAGGGGCGTAAAGACCGATCGATACGTATGCGGGTGTTGATCCAATAGGTGCATTGTATATAGAAACAGGGGTTGAAGAAGACTTAGTCAAAGTCGTGTATATAGCTCTTAGAATGAATGCACGAACGACAACGTCTCTGTTACCTGTATCTTCTACCAGCAGTCTGTTTGTCTCCTCCCGAGTTCGGATGGTACTCTACGGACGAGGCATCAAATTGCGTATCGCTCCGGAAGATAGATGCATGGGGTTTCTACGATCAGTCGTAGTGAATTGTCTTTGTGTGCCCGGTCGTAGACATACCCTCGAAGATGTTCGCCGGACGACATAATAACGTAGCTAGAAAGATCAAGTAAAGAAAAGCACGTTAAAAGACGACCGAAGACGTTGACATTGGCAACGTACGGTAGTTAACCTAAGACGAGACCGCACGGTTCGTACCAACAAACTTATGCACCCGGGCCGATGCAGGCAGTGCCGCTGACCCGGTCGATCGGCGACATCATCTGCATGTCTAGTGGGCTTAAGACTGATCATAACATCGATTCAATAATAATAGAAAACTCATATTACTCCGTCCCAGATCCCGATCGCCAATTAAGTACCTATATCCTACTCCCTACCCATCCCAACATCACTACCTAATGATGCCCATGATGATGATGATGCTCATGATGCGCATGATGATGTTCATGCCCCGAATACGCAGCCCCATACGCCGCACCCCCAGGGGCCCCATACGCCGGATACCCTCCCTGTTGCTGTTGCTGCTGTTGCTCATGCATCTTCTCCTCCTTCTTCTTCCCCAACTTACTCTCAATCGCATTCGCCGCTACCGCACCGACCGCCGTGCCCAGAATCGTGCCGAGCGTTCCCTTCCCCATCTTATGCCCGATCATACCGCCTGCGCCGCCACCGATGAGGGTCGCGCCGATGCCGCGCTCGCCTTCGGGGGCGTTGGGGTCGTAGGCTTGTTGTTGGCGGTCATCGTAGTAGCTTCCTCCTTGTTGTTGTTGCTGGTAGGGTGGTTGTTGGTAGGAGCCTTGTTGAGGGGGGTAAGGTGAGTGGGAGGGTGTGCCGTAGGGCGACGACTGTTGTTGTTGTTGCTGGGAAGGGTAGGATTGTTGTTGGTATGATTGTTGTTGAGGGTAGGATTGCTGGGGGTATTGGGAGTTGTTGTATTGGTTTTGTTGCGGGTAGCCGCTGCCGGATTGGCCGTAGTAGTCTGAGGCGGACATCTTGTTTGGTATGTGTGAATTAGACGGCTAAGTTGGATATTAAGATGCGACAGTGATGGATTAGTTGTATTGTATGATATACGGATTAAGTTTGTAAATATTGATGAAATGGTTACGCGATGGATAGCCAGAAAGACAGCAGACAATGCCCAGCTTTATATACACACAAGCGGTATAGAATCGGGTCTAGGTGGCGAGTTGAGTTGGCACATCCATCCGCACTTCACAACTCACACATGCGATCTACACGGATGCCCGCTGCCCAATGCAAATAAAATGCCCCTCACTGCCGCCATATCCGGTCTGGCCGGTCTGGCCGGACGTCTCACGACTTGACATGACATGACAAGGAGGGTACGTGCGAGTTAGGTGGCGCTCCAGCTGTTGATCCGGCTAAAATTCATTCCGTAATATGTATGGCGCAGCAGAGGCTGAGCGACGTGTGGTGCGTGATGATGCGGTGCGGTGCGCTGGTTGCGGTTTGTGTTGTGCTACGGATTACACGTGTAAGAACGGTGGGAAGTCGTGAGTTGCCAGTGTATGTGTGTTGCCAGGAAGTGAAGTGATGATAGGTACAGAAAGTACTGCGTAAGTCATGATCTGGTCATGTTGGTCCTGCGCCTGCGTCTGCGTCGCGTCCGGGATACCGAATGAATACCCTCCGAGTGAGGTCCCAGTCCACATCCACATCGACATCTCCACACTTGCTCCCACTTTGACTTGAATAGACCCAAGCTTCCGCGCCAGCTCCCCTTTTTAGTGTACCAGGTCTCTTCCCTCCACGGGAGCAGAAAAGGACCTACGGATCTCGACATCACAAGGCAAATCCTGATTTTCAGTTCTTGGTTTTCAGCCGGCGTGAGATCAATAGTAAATAGTATCTTTGCGCGAGTCGCTGTCAAGTTGTCGTGTCATGCATCATCGCAATTTACATCGTCTGCTTGTTCTGGTTCTTGTTCTGTTTGTTCCATTACGCTCGTAAAATAAGTATCCCCATCAATGCGCCAGATGCTCCGAATTTCATGACCACCTATGCGACAAAAACTCGTGACAGATTCATGCACATGCTTCATAATCGTAAATGATGATTGAAGATATGGAATGACAACCACGACGTGCGGGCATGCGTGCACCCTTGAAACAGCTTGCCAACGGACCGGACCGGAATCTACTTGGAGATAATAATCTGCTCTTCCAAGGAGAATAAGAGAGAGAGAGAGAGAGAAGAAAAAGAATAATGAGAGAAAAATGTTCCAAGCACGATAGTTGCAAAAGGAAAAGCCACCATCATTTCAAGATATCATGGCTGTTGACTGTAGCCGGGGTCGTGGCCATCGTGTAAAGCTACATGTACGGAATCACGCTCCAACTCCTGTACCGTTTCGCCGATTACTCGGCGGCGGCAACTGTATCTCGCCTTCTGAGTCTGAGCTCTCAGCTGCGGCCGCCCTGTCGATCATGCGCTGAATGTCGTCATCCCCCAAGGGTGGCTTGGTCCGTGCTGTTCCGCTCAGCCCTGCTGGAATGGATAGCGTAGGCCGAGGTACTGAACCATGAATCGTTTTACGTCGTGGTGTGGTCCGTACCTGAGAAGGCCCGTACGGGTCATCAATGTCCATGGCACTCAATGTGCTCGGTGATTTCTCAAATTCTACACGCTTGGGCGGAGGCGGCGGTGGGTGTGGCTGCTGCTGATGCATCTGTGGTCGGCTTGTAGGCAAAGCTCTCCGTCCCTGACTATTCACTTGACTATTCACCTCACTAGACTGCGCAAGCCGAGATGTGGGTAACGCCGTCCGTGTGGTAGTAGATCGCAGATTCGATGTTGGCGCGGGAGCGGGAGGGAAAGCGTGTTTGAGATTAGCAGAGTTCCCCGGACTACTCATAAATATCAAAGTCTCCAGGGCTTCCTGTTCCCGCAAATTCTGGGGCTGCGGCGGCGAGAAGATGGGTTCGACAGTGGGAGTGCGGATGTGGGAGTGCCCGGGCATATTATGTAATGGGCTCGGCTGTGACGGTGTATGAGGCGATGTATGGTAAGACTGCGACAAATATGCTGGCGTATGGCGGGCACTGGAATTACGCCGAGGATGGGTTAGTCCTGATTGTCGCGGCTGAATGGATGCTGGCGGCGCTAGGGTGGGGGCCTGGGAGACGGGAGATGTGGCACTCGGAACCTTGGAGGCGTGCTCCCTCAAATACGACTCGTACGCGCGGCCCTGCGGGTGCTGGACAACCGGACTGGTGGCCATGCTGGACGGATTGGAAGTGGCTTGTCGAAGACCGGCGACCGGTAACCGTGGGCTCCCCGACGAACCATGCCTCCCGTGGTGTAATGTCGACGTGCTGGACGCCGGAGAGGCAGCTCGGGACGCTAACGACTCGACTTCATCTATAGAATGGCTCTGCCAGCCATTGTTTACCTTGACCATAGCGTATGATAGTTTCGTCCGCAGTTCGGCGGAAAGCTAGTGACAATGTCAATCAGGGCGCGCAAACACGTACGTGCGGGTCGGGGACATGGTTACATACCTCACCGATGCGGCTGCCGGTCGTCGACGCGACGCTCACGGTACTCGTGTTTCTGGAGTGACCCATTCGCGCGGGCGAGACGCTGTCGCGTTGTCGCGTGTGTTTCACAGCGCCGTCGGCCATCCGCTTCCGCGATTGCGCCCCGCTGCTTGTGTCGTCGCGTGACACGACGATCTTCTGCTGTAGAGCAGCCAAATTGGACAGCTGCATGAGCGTTGACTCCTGGCTAGAAGAATTGTTGTATGTGCCATGGCGGTTGCTGCCCTCGCTGTCGCTCTCGGGTGGGGTGAAGACACGGTCCGTGTCAGTGGGGGTGGAGGTGGTCGCTTGGGAGTCGGTGGTGGAGGAGTGGAAGGGCTGGTTCTGACTGCTGCTGCTGCTGCTGGACACGGTGTGCGACGGAGCGCCTACGGTCTGTCCGTGCAGCGAGCTGGGGTTGCCGGCAGGGTGCGACATGTCTGGCGTTGTTGACCGGAATGTGGACAATGGACAAGGAAGGATGTCCCAGTCGAGGGGCAACGACAATGTCGCGTCTTTTTCAATGCGTAGCCACTCAGTACAGCACAGATCGCGTCACGGAATCAAGACAGACAAGACAGACTCGGAGGAGGAGGACGGGCTTTGTTTTCATCAAGACGAGGACTGCGGACTGGTGGATTTACCTAGTCCCCCGCGACAGCAGCAACGGAGGGAGCACGGGCACGGTCGGCTTTGGCTCAAAGAGGGTCGCCTTAGAGATCCGCTTTGTCGGAGATGCAAGAGAGAGCGACGATTCACAACGCGTGGTCGCCAGCTCAGCTCAGCTCAGCCAAGCCAAGCCCGGAGCAATGCAAGGTCCAAAGTAATCCGGAAGGGTAGGGCAGGGTATTGGTATTCAGTACGGAATACCTCGTACGGATCCGAAGCCCGTAATCCGTACTTGGAGTAGGTAGCAGCCGTGTCTCTACCGTTGGCGCTCTGGCCCTCGCGGGTGATAATACCTAATGATAGGCGAGATGGTGATAGTAGTAAATAATTATTTTAAGACACAGATCGGATGGCGATGGAGAGTAACAGCTTGTTCGATAGAGGATGGCTTGACTGAGGAGTAATTACAATATGGCAATGCACTAACAATTCGTACGAATCCTATGGGAAAATGAGCTGTGCCGACAGCATCCAATGGACGGATGATGAAGGAGGAGAGAGAAGAGAGGGCGAGTAGCAGCGGCAGCGGCAGTCATGGGATGGTCACGAAGAGGTACTGCGGACGAGAGCACGCAGAGACGTTGGCTCGGACAGAATCAGGTATCGGTACCTGGTCGGGTACCTGGAGGATACCTGTAGCGACGGCGGACAGGCCAGACAGGTGCCTATAGCGCGCCGTGGCGGCGAGTAGTGGGAGGTACTTGGGTACGGGAGCCCAGCTGGAGCCCCCCGGCCACCATTAGGTCCGCCGCCTGCCAACCTTGAGCTCCACTGTTTACAGCATGTTTGGTGGACACGCCTAGCGTGTCACAGGCCGTTGTTGCGCAAGCCTCAAGCGATTTTACGCGGTCAGATGCGCGACTTCTTGTCGTTTACGGGGCGGAACACCTCCTTGATACCTATCCCTCTTATGTACATACCCTTTTACACGGTAACATATTCACGGAAATTCCACCTTTCAAATTCAAAATCTCGTTACAGACGAACAATGAAAATCACGGACTACTATTGTGCCATGTTTCCGAAATCATCTTCACCATCTCAACCACCGATTCACTCTCGGAACGTAGGTACGAGGTCCCTCCGCACTTGCTGTGCCGAGGCACGGATAGGGCCTAGTGCGGATGGCGAATATCATCTTACGTAACCGGGAATCGGGCATCTCACACAATGTGCAGCGTAGGTAGGCACGAGTACGGAATACGGGCGGAGCTCGAAATGCTAGCCTAGCTCCTTCCGTAGAAATCTTATCTTAGCGGTAGCAGGTACGAATTCAAGTGATCGCCCGCATCAGCGGGAGCTGCTGCAAAGGACATCAAAAGAAAAGGGCATTGCAACGGCGCGCGCTCTTGTTGACTTCAAAACCTGGGGAGACGGGGAAAAGCCCTAACGCTCGGACCAAGTCCAAACACGAGACCACGTGATCTGCGTAATCATGATGCACGCCGAGAGACCTAGCAAGAGACTCAGGAAGGGACGGGCAGGTCTTGAAGGAATCGTCGATGCTTCAAGGCAATCTCTGTCTCGTTTATTTCATTTACTAGGCAGGTACGCTGTCACTTCATGAATCATAGCTCTCATGACCAACACATAAGGTTGGATCTACAGTTTCATGTGTAATGATGGGGAGGAGTCAGGGCAATCTCGACTTTACTTCTCCCCTTTACTAGGCAGGTATGCTGTCGCATCTTGGAAGCTTCAAGGGGACCATCAAAGGCTTAAGGGGATTTCCGAAGCCGGCGTTGCAGTCTAGGCCTCAATTCCTTGATTTACTAGGCGGGTACGCCGTCGCTTGTTGAGATCATAGTATTCACAATCATCACTCAAAGTTCAACTTGAAGATCTACAGTTTTATGGCGGATGAATAGGAGTCAATTCATTCTATGGACGCAAAGCTCTCCAGTCGTGGAAAGCACTCCCTTTACCACCGCACAGCTCCTATCTACGCAAGCTCCTGCTCCCCCCCGGTCAACCACACCTGAAAGCTTAGGTACCTGGTAGCCCACCAGTCACCTCAGTGAAATCGAGTCCCCGACTAGAACCCCTCCTCCGTAAGGTTGATCCCGAGACTGAATTTTGTTGTCCCTGTCATTATCGTTGTTAGTTACTTTCAGGATTTCACTGGTGTGGACTGCTTGTCACTTACCATCAATGGATCGGAGGCTCGACTTTCTCTGACTGGTCCAGTATTTCGTAATCGAACCCGACGAGGCACAAAACCGGCGGCAAGATGATGATTCCTCGTGGGTTGTCGTTGTTGTTATTTTATCGTTGTTGTTGAGTTGGCGTGTATGTGTCGTAAGTAGTGCCCTATATGGTATCGACGACGATAAAAATCGCCTTCCCTCATCCTCTGGTGTAATGAAGGTGTATGTGAAGCAGCGGCGACCGGTGAGCGGATACGGACAGTTGAATCATGCTGTGCTGGCCAAATGTCCCGGAAAGGGAATCTTGGACTTGGTGGTGTGAACAAGCATGATTCTGGTGTTTGTTGGTTGGTTGGTTTGTCGACTTCGTGATATATATAAGCACAAATGTGGTGTTTTTTAGTGTGCTGTCGACTCCGTATCTGCTCGAATCGTATGTGGTGTTCTGGTCGAAAGTCGACCACTGCTGAATGGTGTCGTCAAGGGCGCGGGGCCAGCCGGTAAGTGGAATATATCCCGACTGGCCCGCCGGTCAATGTCGAAATGAGTATATACTTGGACCAGTCTGGTGCTGGATTTTCTTGTTCGGAGTCCCTGCTATATATACGTATATATAATATAGGTGATATATATAGTATATATAGTATTGTGTGACTCGATGGGACTGGTGGGCTTTGCCTTCTTGGTGTTTTGCCGCTCCTATGAGAGCTTTGCCTGTAACGATCTTGTGTCAGCTGCTTGGAACTTACGCCTCAAAGTGTCGTTTCCCATCAACTTACGTAGGTAGCTATGCTCGCCATGTCCCAAACCCGCCCTCCTCTCTCCTCTCTCCTCTCTCCTCTCTCCTCTCTCCTCTCTCCTCTCTCCTCTCTCCTCTCTCCTCTCTCCTCT